>CABFVX010004435.1:29806-42175 GCA_902151425.1 Timema shepardi | reverse complement strand
CCGTGAGTGGAACCAGGACTTGTCCCCCCGTGAGTGGAACCAGGACTTGTCCCCCCGTGAGTGGAACCAGGACTTGTCCCCCCGTGAGTGGAACCAGGACTTGTCCCTCCGTGAGTGGAACCAGGACTTGAGCTTCTTATCCTAGCACAGTGAAACATGTCAATCCGAGTTTAGGGGTTATCTTGAGTTCTTTGGACGCGATAAAACAATCGATTGTCCCGAAAGACAAACATTATTTGCCAAGGCCAATGGAAACAGCTCGTTAGGTTAAAAGGAATGGTTTGTTTGATATTACGCAACTTGGATGATGGGACAATACGTGATAAAGTGGAGCTCCTCTATTTCTGACCGAACAAAGCAATCAAACCAAGTTTGGTGAGGAGAGCCTGTTGGCCACTGGTGAGGAGAGCCTGTTGGCCACTGGTGAGGAGAGCTTGTGGGCCACTGGTGAGGACAGCTTGTGGGCCACTGGTGAGGAGAGCTTGTGGGCCACTTGTGAGGAGAGCCTGTTGGCCACTGGTGAGGAGAGCCTGTTGGCCACTGGTGAGGAGAGCCTGTTGGCCACTGGTGAGGAGAGCTTGTGGGCCACTGGTGAGGAGAGCCTGTTGGCCACTGGTGAGGAGAGCCTGTTGGCCACTGGTGAGGAGAGCCTGTTGGCCACTGGTGAGGAGAGCCCGTTGGCCACTGGTGAGGACAGCCTGTTGGCCACTGGTGAGGCACAGGCTCGGATATATTGCAGGGATCTAAACATGTCCAGTTTAACCAGAATATCCACTCGGATAGCTGTTATATCCGTCAGCAGACTGTTGTGTTAATCAATGATCTTCAATGCTGAACTATTTGTTTACGACAATATCAACTCGTTTGGCGGCAACTTAAGATGAGTGTTTACCATTGTTTATCATCTGTGTACTACGCTTCTAAAGTCCTTGGGTTCATGCCCCTGTCTTACCAACTCGTGAAAGACAGAAATAAGAATATGTATCTTTATTGGTCTTTGAGGAATGTCTTCTACTCGACAGCCATCTCTGTATGTCTGATGTCCAGCAACGTGATCGCCAGACAATTGGTAAAACCGATTGCAGACAACTTCGACTCAGTGACTCCTATTGGCGTCCATCAACCCGGTTCCAATATCAGTACAGAGGATGGAGATATGACAGAACCTTTTATCAAAGGAGGACAGGCTCTGACTATCCTCAACACATATATTAGCAGTTCTGTCGTTGTATCTGTCATCTTGCTCTCTTGTCTAAAGTTTAGGAGACTTCCTGAGATACTCTGCAGGATCAGGAGATTCGACGACACATACTTGAGATTACTTTCAGGTGAGTAATACTTTACCATGGTAGATAATTGAGCATTCGGGTTAGAAGACTACTGGTATTTTAAGTGTAAGAAATACAACTTGTCGATTAATGTCGAAGAGGAATTTTTGGCAGTTGACACCATTTCCCGCGGCCATCTTGCCCGTTCGTCGCCGAGTCTGGACAATAGCCTTCCATTCGATAATAAGATATAACATCCTCCCACGCATTATGCAGTAGCGACCCTTAGTCACCCCTGAATTCCAGCTTACCCGCCTTACACACCAATGAGTATATTGTCAGCAGGTTATTCTTGAGTCAGTAGGAACAATATTGAGTTTATGGAAGCATTACTTGACTTGCCTGTTATGGGCCGGAAGCTGGCTAAGGATCGATACTGCTACGTGGGGGTGAGATTCCGCCATTAATTGGCCTTTCTTAGAGGGATGTTAACAAGAGCCGTAAAGGTGACTCGGGAGGACGTCGTATAGAACAATATTGAAGAAGAAATTCTCTGATCCATGATTTATTTTACAGACCCTGATGAAATAACTACCCTGCACAGGAAATGTCACTTATTCTGTGTGAGCTGTGTCATCGGCAGTTGTCTCATCAGTGTTGGCTCCAGCGCAGCATCACTCTACGCCATCTTCCTGAAGCAAATAACTTACCCCTACATACTCATAGTTTTTATCCAGGCGAGTCTTATCTCACTGTTGCTCTGACATGGGTCTCCCTCCCGCTGTTTCCTGTTGTATTCGGTTCATAGTGATGTTTGTTTTCAGGATATAGCCAAGTTAGGAATATTCCTGCTGGAGATCCAGTTCATGAGTCTCTGTTTCTGTCTACAGCAACGATTCCTACAAATTAACAAGGCCTTGATAAGGCTGAGGAAACACACCATTGAAGGACAAGTTGACAGAATCCCTATTGGCTCAGAAAAATTTAACATCCCCGCCGTCCCAAGCACCAAGACAAGGTCTCTTCAGGCTCAAGGTAGGTGCATTGACCGAGGACAATATACATAGTTGAAGAAGTTGACATAAATGGCCAAGTCAAGGTCTCTTCAGGCTCAAGGTAGGTACATTGACCAAGGACAATATACATAGTTGAAGAAGTTGACATGAATGGCCAAGTCAAGGTCTCTTCAACCGGCTAGATTTGTCAAGGCAGTTGATGTAACCATGCATACCTGTCTCCTGGCCAGGTAGAGCCGGCCCGAGGCCTGTTGAGCAGCTGTGTTCCTTGCGACACAGTCACCTGCACCTGAGTGATCTAGTCCAAGCTCTCAACTCGACCTACCAGACACAGCTACTCCTGATAATGGCCGAGTCCTCGTGTGCTCTTGTCATCAACATGTACTTCTCGTACTACGTCACATCCTTCTTTCCACAAGCCATGGCAAGCGGCATCTTGTGGGCGAGCAATGTATTCACCAAGATAACATGTGTGTGCGTGATGGCTCAACGCACAGTTAAGGAGGTGAGTCTCACGAACTGTTCCTACAGGCTCTCTTGCTCCAAACAAGGTGAGTCTCACGAACTGTTCCTACAGGCTCTCTTGCTCCAAACAAGGTGAGTCTCACGAACTGTCCCTACAGGCTCTCTTGCTCCAAACAAGGTGAGTCTCACGAACTGTTCCTACAGGCTCTCTTGCTCCAAACAAGGTGTCTCTCACGAACTGTTCCTACAGGCTCTCTTGGTGCAAACAAGGTGTCTCTAACGAACTGTTCCTACAGGCTCTCTTGCTCCAAACAAGGTGTCTCTCACGAACTGTTCCTACAGGCTCTCTTGGTGCAAACATGGTGAGTGTCTGAAAGTTGGTCTTGTATTGTTAACGCACTAGTGCCCGTGTTCTTTCCTTCTGATGCTATTCATGTATATTAGTATAGTATCCTAGTATCTTTGTTGGTAACTGTTGTGAGTTTTGGTTTCTTTCAGGGCCACAAGTCCCAGGTCGTGCTCCAGCGTTTCAGTCGCCCCGACCTGGACATCGCAACCAAACAAGAGGTGTTTACTGCCACATGTAGGGTTATCAGCACCTGGCACCTAGTACCATAACAAGATAGAGTTAACTTTAAATCAGTTGTGCCCTTTTAGCGCTAATAATTAGTTTAAATTGTCACGGTCTAAGCCCCAATCTCTCGACGAGCTGAGCCATGGTAAGGGCACAAGATTATAAGCTTTGTTTGCAATAACGCAACAATATATAAATATAATAGTAGTTGAAGATGTTAAACATAATCTAACTGATGAGCTTGTTTCCAAACTAAGCTGTCCATGGTTTCCCACACATTACTAATGTTATAAACATGTTCTTACCACAGATTTCTCTCTTCTTTGACCAAATGAGGTGCAGAAATATACAGTTCTCTATTCATGGACTGTTCACATTAGATGTTTCGTTCATTTGTTCGGTGAGTGATATAACATGAGTTCATGCTAATNCATGAGACACCTCCAACCAATCCCTAACATGAGACACCTCCAACCAATCCCTAACATGAGACACCTCCAGCCAATCCCTAACCTGAGACAACCCCAACCAATCCCTATCCTGAAACACAACCTTTTTCAAATATTGTAACACCGCCCTTATTCACAACTGAATAAAGGCCGGTGCACAACAATAACATATATATTTAAAAAAATACAAAAGGTAAAGATACAATATTTGTGGAGGCGCCGATAGGATAATTACAAGCCAAATAGCCCATACTTTGGTCCATGTGTCTTCTGTTTCCCCGAACCCACTCCTCAAATATCTAATTATTTTAAATATTACCAGCATCCTCAACATTCAGAGTAGGACTTCAAATATGAACGTGAAGGGTTAAGAAATAGCATAAGATAAACAGGAGATTATTTATTGATATAAATGAATAGAGACTAAGAATGAACAATATAACTATATATATATTAAAAAAAGTCCATAGTTACGGGTGAATATCAATCCTCTCGGCATATTTTACAATTAGTTTCTCGAGAGATTTATAACCCTTACAAATTGAAAATATAAGAAAGTGTTATTCTTGTAGGTCGCTAACAATATTGAAAATATATTTTCAAAACATTTATCTGTTGGCATAAATATTACCAAATTTACAAGACTAGTTTCCAAGCCAGACGGGCTATAAGTTGATATCATGGTAACCTTGACCACCTAAGAATGATTACAAACAATATGGCGCCACACGCCAGATGAGTATTAACCCATAATATACCAAAGAGATCAAAGTATTGCGTAATCCATAAATGTTGTGGTATATTAATTTGCCGAAAAAGAATTTTGCAATACAACAGCTGACATTGAATTTATGTACCTTTTATAATATCCAGGATATCTAAATGTGTCCAGAGACAGTATCCAGTCAAGAGTGTCATATCAATCAGAGTTACATCATTATATACGCTCATATTCAGGCTCGGAAAGGGGGAAGAGGGGTAGAGAAAACAGTGGTGAACACACAACAAGGAAGAGGGGGAAGGGGTAACTAGACGGGGGTAGAACATTCGAGCATCTTGGGGACGGACTCAGAACAACAGTTTTTTGGAAACATCATCGGCTGTTAATGGATGTACGTCATACTTTCCCAGCATGCCTTATGATAATTCTAGTTCGAGCTTACACACAGTTTGCTCATTTAGTTTGTTGTTAGTTTCTCTCACGGCATGTTGTGTTGTGCGGGAGGTACACTTGGGAGGGGCCACTGCTGAATGGGGCAATGGTGAGTTCACTCGTGATTATTATTATTATTATTCTTAGAGATCAGTCTCGTATATTTTCACTGTTTAGTAGCTTTATGCCAATAAATGCTACACCAGGAGTGCCAGTCAAGGCGTGTCACTCCGGGCGTTCCAGGAACAGTCCACACAAGACCTGCTAAACGCTGCAGTTTCCTGATGTGGTTCGACCTGAGGGGTCGTAAAAATGTCAAATAAAAGTGCTGCAGTGGCTTTGGTTTTGTTATTAGCAGAAGATAAAGATGGGCAGTAAAAGCAGCGAATTTTGTGGTCAAAACATTCGTCACAGAAAAGACTCTAATTTTCTGACATAATCTTTTGCGTAAAGTTGAACTAAACTCCAAGAACGACTACACAAATAGCTTGCGCATGAGTTCTAAGTGTTTTCAACGGCTTCTCTCGCTGGTTGGTCCAAAACAGGACACGGTGATGAGAGCGTCTGTCCCAGTGCAGGAAATACTGATAGCAACTCTCAGGTTTCTCGAGATGGAACACTACTTGGAGACAAAGTTACAGAGCCAGGTCTACACTTGGCAGTGGGAGATAAGTTGAACGACCATCATCTGTAGTTGCCATGTGTGTTGTATACACCTTGAGTGTGAGGAGGAAATGTTATGTAGGGAGTGTTTACATGGGAGGACTCAGTGGTCCTGTCAAACATCCGGAGGAAAACAGACTCATTGATCATTTTATTTGAAGGAGCGCTGCTCCTCGTTCATTTGACTCATTTTGGCAGCCACTCTCTCGAAGTAGGAGTCAAACTCGTCTGTCAAGAGCCTTTTCAGTATTGTTTCGCAGCATTCTATGTAGTTACTCTCTTTCTCCTAGAGTTGTTTTTTGTGTGGTAAACTTAGGGAAATCCTGGAATAAAACTATAATATTAAAATGGTGCGAGATTATTTTTATCATGTTTTTGTTCCCTAGCGGTCAACAAAACGGAGTGGGAGGAAATGTAAACAGATTTCTACCTAAGATGAGACTATCCCAACTGTGGAGGTGCACTGGACGAACGTCACATAGCAATTTATAAACCAGCGCACAGTGGCTCTTAATATTATAACTATAAGGACTACTTTAGTACAGTACTATTATAAGGGCTACTTTAGTACAGTGTTGGCGTTGACAAATCCCATCATGCACTCATAATGATAGATGTTGGGACAAATGGACATGTATCTGATGGGGGAGCTAAGGAGAATACCGGTTCTGATTTCAAACTTAGAAATAATCTCAAACTGACAGACAGCACAAAAACTATTAATGCTACCCCATTTCATGTTGACGAGGCTTTTAGCCTTGACGAAAACTTTCTAAAGCCTTTTGCAAAACATGAACTCACTTTGAAAAAAAAGGTACCGGTAATTAACTACCGATTGTTGTCATGAGCAGGGACTGTTGTATAGAACGGTTTGGTATCGCAAACAACAGAGTATTTTAGTTTAGAAGAGGCTCAATTGGTAGTTAAGTCATGTTGTATCTTGCACAACTGCCTCAGAAGACATTGCAGTTGCAACCTCACCTTCTACTCTCTTGGATAAAGAAGACATTGAAAGTTGCAAATAACAGCAGCTGAATAACGGAACGATTCAGCCGAAACTACCTTCAGTGAACCGCAAGTGAGTCCTGCACGAAACTCCGACAAAACCAAGAGAGGAATATATTTTAATAGCATGGGAAGGTAGCCTGGTAAGGTAGGATGGTTGCCTCAGTTTGAAGTAGGAAACTAACTGTACAAAGCAGTGTGTTACAATGACACTCTACAAAGTTCACAGCTTTGGTACGTGTCGTCCTAGTAGGTCATAGCACCACAACTCACCGTTTTGCCAAGGTCGACAATTTTTTGGTATGCCTCCTCTTTTTCAAATTCGTTGCTGTAATCCACAGTTTTCACTTTCTACAGTGCAGATAAGACTGATAAATATTTATAAAGTATGCCATAAATTCAACAAAACTCACTTTATGAGAACTGATCTTAGTAGAGGACATTTTCAGACGCAGGAAATTAAACAGGTGCCGTCTAAACTCTCACCAGGTGTTCTATGAATCTGTCCCGCCAAGGTCGCATTCAGTTTCGGAACAAATAGTTGGCTTGAAACTCCCAGCGTCATGTCGGGAGTGGTCGTGTATCGGCACCTCAACGTTTCTTTGTCGGAGAAAGTGTTTAAAAACTTCAATTCATTAAAATAACCAATGGCTACAAACCTTACAAACTTATATGAAAATTAAATACATTATTATTATTATTATTATTGTGAAAGCATTAAAATGTTTTGATGAAAATCCTCAGCTTTCCTGGATTTTCTTCTCTTTGCCTAAATGAAGAGATAAATTGATTTTATTTGTAACTCAAAAGAACAAGAGTCTCATATCCTTGTCTTTGTTGCAGATTGTCAACAACATTACGATATGATAGTGACTTCACATTTCACAGTGAACACAAACAAAAGTAATTTTTCATAATTCACTTATTTGTAGTTATATTTTAATTTCAGGTTGTGGTCACCGTGATGACATATTTCATCATCCTGCTACAACTTCGCACAGCCAGCTACTAAACAGTGACCGACACATCTCGACACCATATTCACATGTGCTATACCACATATGTGTGTGTGTAGCTAACACACTTCTTATACAACCGTCTGTTTCCCGATATCCAAGGGACACTAAAACAATTCACTATATCATTTTTTTTTTACCAAATAACACTTAAAAAAACTTTTGAGGTTTTATTGGATCCATCAATTTATTTTCAGCAACTAGCAAACTAGATTATAAAAAACTGTAAAAACACATTTTCCTAAGCTCACACAAAAATAAAGCAACAAAATATTGAGTTCAAGTATTTTTTTATTAACATGAATATAAAAATACACAAATGTTTCACCATTAAAAACAAGATATTGAAATTGACAAATATAGTATAGTATACCTATCTTATAAAATACAAATATAATCACTAAATAGATCAAAGGAAAAGAAGATAATGAAGTACACAAAGGAAAGACCGACTTTACAAGTTATGCATATTAAAATAAATAACAAGTGAAATTTACTAATCAAATAAATGTGCTATTTACTGATAGTTAAATTAAATTAGATTACATTTATCAAATTTAATTCCTCCAGGCAATCAAAATCTTAAACGTGTAAATACTTGGTTGTTAAAAAGTCCAAATTTCTTGAAAGAGAGTCACAGTTTGAGCTAACTAGTTCAGATAGCAAACAATTGCAGCGCTACTTGTTGCTGTCAAGCTATGATCGGAGCAGATTGGCAAAGACAACTTGAGATATTTACTAGCTGATCGTACTAATTACACTAATGTGTTAGTGATGATGATGTGTTCCAACATTCACATGGAGTACGAGTGGACTTGACAGGGCTTCAAACCCTGACCTAGTCATCAGCAGTCGAGTCTATTGTCAACCATATATATATGTAGTGAGGGTTAGGATTGTATTACACCTCAAGAGAAGTATTGACCTTGCAAGAATGTGTGCGTAGCGTTCTCTGAACTATTCCGACTGCTACAAACATTGTACGACAATTAATTAATGCGAGGTAATACTAATTTAACTAAATGATCACTGTCATTTGTCTAAAAACAATGGTTTACAAAAACTATGGGTTAAGATATCTGAAATCAAAACAAACTAAACGAAAGCAGCTCAAAGAAATCACGCCAATGGTCGTGATGTCTTGTAGATTAATTATTATAATTATCTTAAATACCTAATTTGTACATTATGTTAAACAAATTGTTTTTTTATTCACTAATTTGTAAAGAGAGGTATTTGAACTGTGAACCGCAGCCATATAAGCCGCAACATCCGTGAGATATTCAACACTTTACAAAACAAGACTGTAACTTGTACATCGCTGTCCGGACTAGTCGTCCGAGTCCGAGTCGGCCAGAGCTTTGATCCGGGCGAACCTCTGTTTCTTGTCTTCCTCCGCAGACTCGTCCGAAGGTTCAAAGGTCGCTCTCTTGGGAGGAGATTGGGCCGCTCCACGAGTCCGACGTCCTCCCCTCCCTGACACAAACAACACAATCATGCCACACTTTCTCTGGATACGTTCCTTTCCTTCTCGTTGTTTGAGTTAGGTCTAGAACAAGCACCTGGCGTGGGAGCATACATAGCGACCAACCAGAAATAAGAACTTAATAAACTATGTTAATAGAACAATAAGGAGTATAATGTAGATTTCAATATTTCAGCTAGAACATGTACCAAGATAAGAGAGTTTCTTAAATAACTCTTTATATAATATATATATATATCATACAATTACCTCATAAAGCGAAAAGAGGTTTTCCTTATTGAGTTAAATAACTCTTCGAGTTTTCTATTATTTTGTAATAAAAGTCAAACTCGACAAACCTAGATTTGTTACTATGGAGACAATGACCCTTAGGGCTCAACCTCTAAGGGTTATAAAGCGAAAACCATTTTGGATTGCGAGAGGCCCAAAAAGGGACATGGACAAACTACCCACACTTTCGAGGGCCAANTAAAAATCAAGATACAGAACAAAAAAAAAAAAAAAAAAAAAAAAAATGTTGTTGATAAAAAATTAAAAACAAAAGAACCATCACAATAGTAAAGTCCATGCAAAATGAGAGTTTGGAGCCCTAAGAGGTTTCAAATGTTGTCATTATAATACACCCGGTTAAGAAACAATGTCATAGCAAGCAGATAATAATAACTTTGAACATTTTCTAAACTGAGAGTCAGTTAAGGTGGTGGAACACCAACAAACAGTTGCTTATTCGAGCTTAGATCTAACCAGGCCTTAAAATACAGTTAGATGAAGAGGTAATAAATGTAATAGTCCAAGTAGTTTCAATGAGTTAGATAATATATGGTCAACATGGTAGTGGAAGTAGAGTTTGTTGTCGGGACACTACTAGATCATTAGTACTAAGTTATCGTTGACTATGTGGCGTAAAGAATGCTCATGTAGTATTTTACCTCAAACACTTTAGAAAACGTATTTAACAGAGAAATAGGTCCTTAGTTACAAACCTTTATTTTCATCCCTTTTTTATAAATAGGACTGACAACAAATTGTTTCCATGATAGGGCAAAGGTTAATTAGATCTAGCTAAGGTTAAAAATATGGGTTTACACCGAAAATGTTAGAATGTTGGTACATTTTGATGAACTCTTTAATAGCAATGGAGGATTAGATGTTCCAATGTTTACAAGATCAGTCAGTAGTGGCCAGATGTTTCAATGTTTACAAGAGCAGTCAGTAGTGGCCAGATGTTTCAATGTTTACAAGAGCAGTCAGTAGTGGCCAGATGTTTAAATAGTTACAAGAGCAGTCAGTAGTGGCCAGATTGTTGTCAAGGATGAGATGTTTCAATGTTTACAAGATCAGTCAGTAGTGGCCAGATGTTTCAATAGTTACAAGAGCAGTCAGTAGTGGCCAGATGTTTCAATGTTTACAAGAGCAGTCAGTAGTGGCCAGATCGTTGTCAAGGATGAGATGTATCAATGTTTACAAGAGCAGTCAGTAGTGGCCAGATGTTTCAATAGTTACAAGATCAGTCAGTAGTGGCGAGATCGTTGCCAAGGATGAGATGTTCCAATGTGTAATGGTGAATTAGAGCTAAGTGGTGGTGAAAATGAGCAAAAACAAGGTCTAAGAGGTTAGAATTATTAATATTATTACTGTCAGTTGTGTTATTTTGAGCGCAACGAAAACCCAATTGGGTATTGTGTGGTTTCAATTAAATATAACTTTCCTTCACTGTGATTGGCGACAAGAATCGAGGTTGAGCTTTGTACATAAATTGACTCCTTCAGCTGATGTTTTAGACTCACTCATTAAATTATTATTAGCACCGCGTCTTACTACCCGTTCGGGTTATACGCACTTACACTAATGTGTAATGGTAGGGTGATTGTGAGGTGAAATGGAGGACCTACAGTTTAACGTGGAATCCGAACCACGGTGGAGGCCTGGCATTCCCCACATTCACAAGATGTCTTGTCAGAGGTGAAGGAATGGTTTGGTAATCAGATAAATCTTTGCTGGGACCGAGGATTGAACCCCAGCCGCCAGCATAGAACTCTGACACCTTAACCCCTAGACCACCAGGTCCCCCACTCACTCATTAAAAACTTGTGAGTCCAATTACAACACTTAACAGGAAAGTTGGGGCAATGCTAGCGAGCCTGACTGTGTATCTCTATAACTCACCTGACTGGAGGATATTGTCCAGGTCCAGTTCCTGGATCTCTTGTTTTGTTTCCCTCCGGTTGCGTAGTTGCACACACTTGTCGATGGTTGGTCGACCTGGAGCATATGACATGTTTCACTAGCCTAGCACTGATATGGTTGAACATCTAAGACTCAGTAGGTACTAATAAAAATATCACACAACATTCCACAGCTATTCGTGCAATAAACAATACATACACAAAAATATTAATCTAATCTTAATAAATATAGGTTGGAACACTTTAGTGCGGGTAGTTTTGAATCCGCCGCCGTTAGTGTGATCGGGAAAGTGCTATTAGCAGTACCGAGCGGTTACATCTGGAACCGAGTGTTTTGGTCAGTGGTTGTGTTTCAACTGCTAATGATGTATTCCAAGATACTGTGAGTTGTGAAAGATCCACCCTGTATAACACAGCAATAAGTATATAGTGATACGACAAGCCTAGGGACATCTAGAAGGTTCTGTGGTCCGCTACTTTATAGACAGGAGGAGCCTACATTGACCAATGTGTGTTATATTTGAAGGAAGATTGACAACGTTAAAACTAGAGAATGACAACGTTAAAACTAGAGATTGACAACGTTAAAACTAGAGATTGACAACGTTAAAATTAGAGATTGACAACGTTAAAACTAGAGAATGACAACATTAAAATTAGAGATTGACAACGTTAAAACTAGATAATGACAACGTTAAAACTAGAGATTGACAACGTTAAAACTAGAGAATGACAACGTTAAAACTAGAGATTGACAACGTTAAAACTAGAGATTGACAACGTTAAAACTAGAGATTGACAACGTTAAAACTAGAGAATGACAACGTTAAAACTAGAGATTGACAACATTAAAACTAGAGATTGACAACGTTAAAACTAGAGATTGACAACGTTAAAACTAGAGATTGACAACGTTAACATTAGATAATGAAACGTTAAAACTAAATAATGACAATGTTAAAACTAGAGATTGACAACGTTAAAACAAGATAATGACAATGTTAAAACTAGAGATTGACAACGTTAAAACTAGAGATTGACAACGTTAAAACTAGAGAATGACAACGTTAAAACTAGAGATTGACAAC
>CABFVX010004435.1:0-26631 GCA_902151425.1 Timema shepardi | reverse complement strand
CACACACACACACACACACACACACACACACATGACTGGCCCTGTCCTCAGATAGATCTATTCGGACATAACATAGCAACTCACCGGACAGTCCATTCTTGGTGAGCAGTGCCAACATGGCCGCCACACGCGCCTTGTCACTATTACAGTTCTCCCACAGCTTGGAGTAGTTCTGGACGCGGAGTCCAGCTGCGGCAAGGTAACGTTTGTGCCTGATCACGGCCGGCTGCTTGTGGGGGTTCTGTGCACAACATAGCCTAACTTCAGGACCGGCCATCTTAGATAACTATACCACTTTCCAGCTAGCAAGGTGCTAGAGTGTCATTTACCAACTTTATAACTAGACAAAAAACATATTGTCCAAACCGGTTTGCGCAAATTGGTTTTCACAAACTGACCCGTTTATATGTTGGGCTTGTTTTATCCTACCCACAAGCTAAAAAACAAAATAAGTTAAATTTGAAAAATATAGGTCTATATACAAGTTCCATTCAACATTAATCATAATAATAATAATATTTAGCACTGCGTCTTACTACCCGTTCGGGTTATACGCTTTAAGTACTAATTACTCTAATGGATTGGGAATTGGGAAGGTTGAATTTGAGGAAGTGAACACGCATTTGCTTGGAGGGAGAGTGGAAAACCGTTTAGGAAAAACCACCCCCAGTTCACCCGACCGAGATTCGAACCTCGATCTTCCCGTCCTCAGCGGTCGAGCTCAACACGACAAGCGCGTTAGCCAACTACGCCACCGAGGCGGGTGTCAACATTAATCAAGGAGTGAACTTTAACTCGAGTTGAGTTGATGGACATGCAATGTAATCCAGAATTAAGAGAAATACATAGCCGTGAAAAAATCTGCATATTTTACAATTCTCTTGATTCTGACATATTCATAAACACTTATGTTCTTGCTCAAAAACTGCTGGTTATTTATGGTCTAACTTACATAATACGTGAACAAACATTTTCTAATATCTCAATAAAAACTCCTTAAAATCAAGCACTACTGATAGTATAATAAATACAAGCTGTTTAATTTACACCTGACATTAAATAAATAAATAACGTTAATAAAACATTGCATTCATCTAAGGTATGTGTTTTAATGGAGCATTACTTATTTTTTATATTGTAACTTTATGTTAGCCATATAATTATCTATATAATTTTCTTATATAATAAATTGCATCCAATGAAATAGTTTATTATGTTTGGTGGCCCATTATTATATTTAAATTCCCCGCCTACCGTCACTAACATCTGTGCATGCACCCAATTTGTGCAAAAACACGAAACACCTGTTACACGACCAATATTTGCAAATTAACTTAGTGTGTAAACCCGTCTTAAGGAGTTATTTCAAATTTATGGATGTATAGACAGCTCGTGAAAGATGTTGAAGTATTCGTATAAGCTGTTCACTCTGTGAATGGTACCATCTCTTATTGCCATTGGAACACTAGGGAGTGCCAGACTTAGATAACAAGTTGGCAACACTGTACAGGGCCGCCAGGTCACTAAAAATGCCAGACTTGGTTTCTTTCAAGGACTACTATAAGAATGTTGACACATCTCCAAACAAACAGCCCCCATGGCATTAGTGTGCCAATAATCCCGTCAAGGCAGCCTGGGCCCGAAGTTTTGGAATGTGCTATCCTATGCTTACCTTGTTTCTTGTGTCTCGAGTTTTCTTTGCGCTGGATTCCTTCTCATCATCGCTGGATGAACCTTCCTCTGAGTCCAAACTTCTCATCTTCTTCTCCCTGGTCGACGCTGTGCTATTCTTGGTCTCAGGTCTCTTTGGTTTCATTCCTTGCGTTTCTTCCTCGTCTGAGTCCGAGGGACTTATATCGTGAGTTCCTTCTGTTAACCTCAAACCTTCATCACTAGACAGAGGTGAAGGACTCTTCATTTTCCTTGCGTTGTGCCCGCCGGAGCCACTGACCTCATCGAACACGGAGGAAGACCGGGCCATTCGTGGCTTGGCTGAACTTGTTTTAGTCTTCCTCTGACTGAGTTTAGTAGCTTTTGTTTTCGTTTGTGGAGTTTTATCTACACGGCTTTGTTTTCTAGGTGTCAATTCTTCATCTGAGTCATCTTCGAGTTCCGAATGAGCTTTTGCTCTCTTTTGTTGAGTTTTCTTTAAACCATTTTGTTTTTTAGGTGCCAATTCTTCATCCGAGTCATCTTCGAGTTCCGAATGAGCTTTTGCTTTCTTTTGTTGAGTTTTATTTAAACCGTTTGGTTTTTTAGGTGCCATTTCTTCATCTGAGTCATCTTCGAGTTCCGAATGAGCTTTTGCTTTCTTTGGTTGAGTTTTCTTTAAACCGTTATGTTTTTTAGGTGCCATTTCTTCATTTGAGTCATCTTCGAGATCCGAATAAGCTTTTGCTTTCTTTGGTTGAGTTTTCTTTAAACCGTTTTGTTTTTTAGGTGCCATTTCTTCATCTGAGTCATCTTCGAGTTCCGAATGAGCTTTTGCTTTCTTCGGTTGAGTTTTCTTTAAACCGTTTTGTTTTTTAGGTGCCATTTCTTCATCCGAGTCATCTTCGAGTTCCGAATAAGCTTTTGCTTTCTTTTGTTGAGTTTTCTTTACACTGATTTGTTTTTTAGGTGCCAATTCTTCATCTGAGTCATCTTTGAGATCCGAATAAGCTTTTGCTTTCTTTTGTTGAGTTTTCTTTACACTGATTTGTTTTTTAGTTGCCATTTCTTCATCTGAGTCATCTTCGAGATCCGAATGAGCTTTTGCTTTCTTTTGTTGAGTTTTCTTTAAACCGTTTTGTTTTTTAGGTGCCATTTCTTCATCTGAGTCATCTTCGAGATCCGAATGAGCTTTTGCTTTCTTTTGTTGAGTTTTCTTTAAACTGTTTTGTTTTTTAGGTGCCATTTCTTCATCTGAGTCATCTTCGAGATCCGAATGAGCTTTTGCTTTCTTTTGTTGAGTTTTCTTTACACTGATTTGTTTTTTAGGTGCCATTTCTTCATCTGAGTCATCTTCGAGATCCGAATGAGCTTTTGCTTTCTTTTGTTGAGTTTTCTTTACACTGATTTGTTTTTTAGGTGCCATTTCTTCATCCGAGTCATCTTCGAGTTCCGAATAAGCTTTTGCTTTCTTTTGTTGAGTTTTCTTTACACTGATTTGATTTTTAGGTGCCAATTCTTCATCTGGGTCATCTTCGAGATCCGAATGAGCTTTTGCTTTCTTTTGTTGAGTTTTATTTACACTGATTTGTTTTTTAAGTGCCATTTCTTCATCTGAGTCATCTTCGAGATCCGAATAAGCTTTTGCTTTCTTTTGTTGAGTTTTCTTTACACTGATTTGTTTTTTAGGTGCCATTTCTTCATCTGAGTCATCTTCGAGTTCCGAATGAGCTTTTGCTTTCTTTGGTCGAGTTTTCTTTAAACTGTTTTGTTTTTTAGGTGCCATTTCTTCATCTGAGTCATCTTCGTGTTCCGAATGAGCTTTTGCTTTCTTTTGTTGAGTTTTCTTTACACTGATTTGTTTTTTAAGTGCCATTTCTTCATCTGAGTCATCTTCGAGATCCGAATGAGCTTTTGCTTTCTTTTGTTGAGTTTTCTTTACACTGATTTGTTTTTTAGGTGCCATTTCTTCATCCGAGTCATCTTCGAGATCCGAATGAGCTTTTGCTTTCTTTTGTTGAGTTTTCTTTACACCATATTGTGCTTGTGTAAGCCTTTCTTTATCTGAATCTTTATTTTCTGTTGAATCTCCTGACCCAAGTTTATTCGACCCCTCCTCGGCAGAATCACTATCAGTTGACTTCAAGTATTTGAGAATGGAGTTTGAGTCAAGTTGATTTGGTTGGTTCTTCACAGTCTTATCGGGTTTATTTGCAGAACTGTCTGCCGAGGACAAGGTATCCTTGTCGTCACTAAGCTTCTCACCAATACTTGGCGTCTTAGCTCCCACCCTGTGCTTCGACTCGTCGTTTGTTCTCATTTGTTCCTCTTCTCTGACCAGCTTGTTTGTTTCTACAAGGCCATCGCTCAGTTCAGCATCAGAATCAGAGGAGGTATCATGTTCCTCATGGTTTTTTATTGATGCAACATTGCTTAGATTTTTTTGAGATTTTGAATGAGAAAACATATCTCTAGCATTTTCTAAAGTTTCACCTTCACTGTTTCCCGAATCCTTATCTTTTAAATGTGTCTCTTTTAATTCCGGCAAAGACTCGTTATCACTCGAATCTGAATTGTCTTTATTCAATTGTTTTGAACTTTTCTTACTGGCTTTACCCTTGATATTCCTCTTTACAATGGGCCCTGGATTGGTTTTTTTGGGTTTTGAAACATAGTCCACATCAAAATCTGAATCACTTTTGTCTTCCGATATTTCAGAGTCATCACTTTCTTGGATTCTTTCACTTGGGCGAGACTTAACGGTTCGTTTAGGTCGACTATTAACGTGGGGTTTAGGCGGACTTTTCTTATTTTTATTAACTTCCAGTTCAGATTCTTCCCCAGATAACTCCAAATCATTTTTGTTGAAATTCTCATTCAAAATTGATTTCTGTTTTTTGGTCACCCTATTTGGTGAGTCATCACTCCCTTCTGAACTATCTATTCTGGATCGCTTGTCCAGTGAAATATTCCCTTTGGAAAGTTTGGAGTCGGATCCGGAGGAGTATTCCATTGCAGACTATTTGGTCTAAGGTGTCTCAATCACACCTGCACAAAACAAGAATTAATATTGTCAGTTGGTTAATAAAGATCCCCCCCAACCAAATTTTTAGTCAAGAAAACAGGATCAAACTATTCTACTGTAGTTAATTTAACTCTATCAAAAGAGAGGGTCATTTTGTTAACTGTATGGTTGGTTTGCTCCCAATCCCTGCACCTTCCCCTACCTGCGTGAGCGAGTGAATACCTGTACCTGTACTGTAATCATCAAGCCCCAAGAGTCGACTATTTTCGCTCGTTTGTCTCCCAAGCCCACGCACACTAAGGGACGGTCAGGAGAAGTGGAGCCAGATTCCCTCGTGCAGAAATATTAACGTGTAACACTCACACTCGTCGATATGAACCACATAAGTTGCACTCGTGCTTGTAATAGAATGGGAGTGGCAATACCCCTACACACAACATTGGTCAACGTGTCACATTTTCAACGAGTATAATATCAGCGCAAACGACTCATTCACCAAGTTAGAACTGTTTGTCCATAGCTCTCGCTCACGAGTCGTTCACTTCCCGTGATTCGCTCATGAATGAAGCAGATGTACCTGCTTGGTCTTTATCTAGCCCCGCATCTTACCAGCCTCTATGCATTTAATATTTACTAATTACGCTACTGAGTTAGGGATGAGAAAGGTTGAATTTAGAGGAAGTGTATCCACATTTGGGTGGAGTAAGAGTGTAAAATCATCTTGGGAAAAACCACGCTCAGTACACCCGACCGTGATTCGAACCCCAATGTTTGTGTCGTCTGCACCCTGGTCTAACACAAGAGTGACACCTTAGACCATGCGTCCAACGAGGCAGGTCACTAGTCTTTAGTCCGAAAGAGATCCGACTCCACAGTAACGGATTGCTCTGTCCGTACCTCGATTCTTAAGTTTGTAGAAGTTGAGGTAACTTTATTAAGGACTTTCATTACAGACGACTTCAGAGAACTAATTAAAGGTGATATGCAGGTTGTATTGTCATTTGAGTTAGCTTCCTCCTAGCACTTCGACCCTTTCCAATATTAACTACATGTGCAGGTATTATAACTAGTTATGGTCGTGTTTAGTACGGTCCAACGTGGTAATTCCCGCCAGTGATAGCAACCCGCACCGCCTGTAACTGCGGCCAACCGAGTGTTTAGTAACTTTGTCTCAAAAACCTATCCTGGTATCTGGAAGAGGTTGGTGCACCTGTCAAGCTCTCGGAAAGTGTCAACTAAACATGTGGTATTATTTACACGTAATGCTCGTTACAGACTGCCGGGAGGACCATGAAATGTTGTTTGGAAACTGTCCAGATGATTTGGAAACAGTTTTAAACACAAACCATTGATTCTTCACCGAGAGGCTGGAAAAACAACTGTCGACACTTAACCGAGATAATAGGAGGAATATAAGCCCAACTATTTTAACTAAAAACTATCAAATTAAATAAAAATAGTATTAAAATGTTGTGTTTATATTGAAATTGTTGTATCCATCCGAGTTTGATCAGGCAAAGTATTTTACTCACTCATTGTTGACACAAAATCCCGCAACTAAGGACATGGAGGGGGTCGAAATGTAATTACCGGACCTTTCAGGCGTTACACTCACAACATGTGGGGAATCCAACAATACTATATTTACAGTGGGTTTTATTAAAAAACTTTGTTGTACTGTAATGAACGATTAAAAACCAAACTCACACAAGTCAAGCAGAAACAAATATTGGTAAACAATCAGTAAAATCTCATGAATGTAGCTTTACATATTTAAAGAGCTGATTAATTCGCAGCAATCTTCTAAAGTTACAACTCTTGCTCTCTTCCACGATGGCCGAGTGTCTTGAAAAGGGTTAGCTAATCTTTTCCGATCTAATCAAAAACACTCTCTCACATCCAATTACAATTTTATTATTATTATTATTATTATTATTATTAGCACCGCGTCTTACTACCCGTTCGGATTGTACGCACTTACGCTAATGTGTAATGGTAGGGTGATTGTGAGATGAAATGGAGGACCTACAGTTTAACGTGGGATCCGAACCACGGTGGAGGCCTGGCATTCCCCACATTCACAAGATGTCTCGTCAGAGGTGAAGGAAGGGTTTGGTAATCAGATAAATCTGTGCCGGGACCGAGAATTGAACCCCGGACCCGCAGAAGTCTGACACCTTACTCCTAGACCACCAGGTCACCCACTCACAATTCTACACCCAACCAACTCACACAAGTCTCAATTAGAACTGAATTGAAAACATAATTTAAAGATTTGAGAGGACACACCCACTGGAAGTCAAATATTATATTTTAAGACTAAACTATACAGAGTATTGAGGTTCCCAAACTAGAGACTATATTAGGCCATTATTCAAAACACATTATAAACAGTTTGACTCTCATAATATGAGACGACATGAGCATGGTTCAAAATACAATGTTGGCTTAATAGGCCTATGTTTACGTGTGGACTTGGATTCCATTGATAACTTGTCAAACTGTTGTAATAATGAAATAATTATAGTAGAAAATATTTAATGATTTGGTATCCTCTGTGAAGTAGTGTAATATATGATAAGGTGCTTAGTATCATTTCCAAATATACTTTAAGTTCTTAAGTGTTCGAAACTAAAAGTAGTTTAAAAAAAGTACTAACGTAATCAGCAAAATATTTCTACAGTGTTTTTATCATTATTGTATGTTGCCATTGATTACTGTATCTTTTTATAAATAGTAACACAAAAACACAATTATTAACATTTGTTTCCAACGATTATCAACTTAGAGCGGGAAAACACTAAAAATTAACGAGACTACTCTTTATAAACACTAAACAGTAATTTATGTTTTCTGAACCAACCTATGAAAAACAAAATAAAACCTAACAGCAAATTTACCTCTCAATTATTTATAATAATTAATGCGCAGAGAAATAAATATAATTTATTTCCTTCGAAATAGAATCACTACATTATTGCCATAATTATACATACTATTCTAGTTGCTTTAATAGCAGGAGCTATTTATGGCTGTGGTCGTGATTTGCGTTGTGATGAGTTCTTAATGACAGAATCAATGCCATCTTCTGTAGGCTACAGATAAGTAAGTAAGTATCTAGCAGAGGTGATATTTTATTGAGATGCACATTAATCGTAGTGCAAATTATTAACCCGGTCTTATTTTTTACTTTTATTATTATGATTATGTTAAGTCCAAAAAGGGAGGAGGCTACTGAGGAGTGGAGGAGGTTACGTAATGGTTAGTAACATAATCTGTACCTAGACCTAGACGCAAATGGGAAGGTAGCATTAAAATGGACCTTAAATAGATAAAGTTTAATGAGAGGGGCTGGATAGAACTAGCTCAAAATAGGGATAGGGTGTGATGAAGTCTACTAGACATAACTAACTCAATATATAAATAGTGTGTAATGAAGTGGACTGGTTAGAACTAGCTCAATATATGTATAGGGGGTAATGATGGGGATTTGATAGAACTAGCTCAATACAGAGATAGGGTGTAATTAGGGGGACTGGATAGAACTAACTCAAAATAGAGATAGGGTGTAATAGGGAAGAGTGGTTAGAGCTAGTTCGAGATATGGATAGGGTGTTGTGAGGTGGATTTGAGAGTGAAACCCCCAGCCCTAAATCTCTCAACAAGAAATAAAAAGCAACGGGTAACAAGGATTTTACATTTATTAAACACGAAAATAGACCAATGGTATGTACAAAAATTTAGTAGCAGGGGGCGTAGCTGTGGGGGTGGACATGCCCATTTAGGGCTTATACTAACAGTCTTAAGTTATAAAATATGAACACTAAGTGGCAGATAGAATTTAAACTGCTTCCAAAGACAAACCACAGACTCTAACAAACATAAATTATGACATTATTCAATTAAAGGAATTGGGTATGAGTTTCCCCTAGTAGAAAGGCTCGGCAGAGAACATAACAATAAAAAAGTTATGGATTACAATTTTACAACGAACAAGTGCTGGTGTTACTTATGGGCCAGGAGTTAAAGTTAAAAACAAGCTAACATTAGGACATGCTACCTTACGAATGGAGGATAAGTTAATTTATAATCAACAACAAGTTTACCATCTATTGACCTAGAAACTAGTTAAGTTACAGTACAGTAAATATTGAGAGCATAGACCTAGATACAAAGTCATAAATATGGCCTTAAAATAACCAAACAACGTCATCTTGTAGCAAACGAACAATTTAGCTTTAACTCGTCAACGTGACTTCAAATGGTGCCCATCATACATTACTTACGATTAAATATAGACTGGCTATCTAGTAGCATAGTGACAAGTTAAATTACAATTAAGTACTGGTACAGTGAAATCTCCCTTAAAGGACACATCTGAATAGTTAAATCTTCTTTATGACGGGTACTTTAAATTTCCTCAGCAACATTTAATGACCTCTTTCAGTGAAAAAACTTCCCAATATAACGGAAACAACACTGGTAGGGACGCATACTTATTATTAACAATCTCTAGAAAGTGTACAAAAATTGAAAACCCCATTTCACATACTGTTTGAATGTTAGGAATGTCATTGTTTCGAGTGAAGCATAAGCAGTGCTTCCTTCCCCCTCTAGTCAAAGTTTCTAAAATAGCCTACCAAGACGTGACTAAGGTATTTCAAACTCATAGCTTGTACACCTTCCGAGTCATTAGCAGGGCTTGTTCGAAATTTTTTAGTCCGTACTCGTGCGGTCATAGTAAATAAACTTTAGATTTTTCTAAGTTTTAATTTAATTAAAATGGTACGTTTTGGTCGGTTCTTAAAATGTCTAAAAAACGTAAGCGTTTAACTTGTTGTTAAAGTGAGTTCACCCGGTGTATGGATTTGGTATTAGGAGAGGAATGCGTCGGATATGCAAGAGCCTATATTGACGAAGTCCTGGTCACCTCGCCTAGTTTAAGGGATAATATAACACACCTCCAGCACGTTCTCATAGCCGCAAACATGACCATAAAGTTAAGAAAGTCTTTGTTCTTTAGAGACGAGGTCCCGTTCCTGGGACACATCCATACTCCCACTAGCACCCGCTCTGATCCGGAGAAGTTTAAAGTAATAAAGGAATAGCCTGTCCATGGTAATCGGACGAGGATGAAGGCGTTTCTGGGCGTCATTGGGTAGTACCGGGGATATACGGAAAAGCTGGTGAAGCGGGAATTTCCATTGCTTAGACTGCTGAAGAAAGAGAACCAGTGGAAGGTTGGTTTTGAGGAGAGGGAGACTTTTCAAGATTTGAAGAATTTGTTCATTGAAATGCAGGTACTGCATCACCCAAGGCACCATGAAACGTGCTATGTCACTACTGATGCGAGTGGCTATGCTTTGGGGGTGATGAGACACCTGCTGGACCAAGATGATCACCGTAAAATAGTTGCGATGGACAGCAGGAAGCTGGATGGCCCTGAGCTAAACCATACAGTTACTGAGAAGGAGTGTTTGGCTATAGTTTTGTTGCTATGAAAATTTCGTAGCTTATTGTTGGGAGCCCAATAGTCATCTTGTCAGACCACAAAGCTTTGGCATTTATGGAAACTTGTTGGTTATGGAGTGGGAGGCCTACTAGGTGGAATTTGGCCCCGAAATACTTTTACCTCAAGCTTCAATATATCTCAGGAAAAGAAAATTCAGAGAGTGACGGGTTAAGCCATTGACCCATTGACGTGGAGGTAAGTTGCGAGTCTGGTAAGACGATAAAGCCTGAGGACTTCATGGTTTTAGCTGTGTTGCTAGGAAGTGAACCAGGGGTGAAGGAAGCTCTGTNCTGTGTGACTTGGCATTCCTGCAGAACATTGACTCTGCAGCATCCTCTATTCGGGAGGACTTGAGATTGGCATATGATTCAAGTTTCGTGGGGACAAAGACCCAACGGAGAAATATATCAATTTACGAGGTCCACAGAGAAACAATCTACCGAAAATGTCAATTGCCAAACCCTTTGGAATACACGCTGGACATTTTCATTCCTGAAGCTTTGAGAAGGCCATTGATATTACATGTGCATGCAGTAAAGGGACATTTCAGAGCATGCAAGTGGGTCTTATATTTGAAAAGGTATGAGTACAGACCAGGATTGGATGGTATTATATTGATACTGATTTGGACCCTTCTCATATATGTAAAAAGTCATGGATGAACGTATTTTTAATTAAAGTATTGTATATTAAATATCCTTTCAATACTTCATCCATGGAGAATAATGCACTTTTCAGAAATAATGTCCAAGGATTACACCATTCAAACTTATTTTTTTCTTTCAAAAATCAACTCCGTAGTATATTTAAAAAAAGCAAGTGACGCAAGATCGCTCTACCCAATAGTAAGCTAGCCTTCACAGCACCTGTCACTAGGACTCTTTCAATTAGTTGGTTTTGACATTGGTGACAAGGGGGTCCAAGAGGCAAGGGGTAGGTAATATAGAAGTCTCTTTTGCGTGTGAAAATATGGCAGTAATATAAAATATTGACAGTACCGGTAGCATACATCTACAGAGAGAGTAGTCGCATAAATGTACACAGCACGCGTTTCACAAAGCACGGAACGTGTAAGGTCACAGAGGATTGATCTATGGTTCAACTAAGCTGTATCACCTAAAATTATATCTTTAGTGCCGAAGATGGAATCATCTCAATAAATTGCATGAAACATTAAAAGTTTTATTCATTTAATTACGATAGAATTTAAAAGTAATATAACCAAAATACCATACCGCTTTAATTAATTCTCGATCACGGGGCAATTATCAGCTAATTAAATGGTATCACTTTAACCGGTGCCTCAAAAAATCGCGGGGTGTAATAATTCCGTATCGTTGGTGCTCGATCACGAGGTTATAAATACCAATTAGCTCACAAAATTAACCGTAACATTTTAATTGGCTCCACATCGTGGGTAAAATATCATCAAATACCCAATACCGCAATAGTATGATTCGGAGTGAATTGAGTAGCTCCGGACTGTGCCAGCGGGCCAAGTACACGACTAAAAGCTACATTGGTGAGTTTCAAGCAATTATTACAGAGGGCTCAAATCAGTTGGCCACGGTGGACTTATATGGCCCGCTCCCTAAAAGCAAAGGAGGAGTAACTTACCTTTTCTTCATCTGCGATGTATTTTACAAGCTCTGTCAAATATATAGTATCAAGAAAGCCACGGCGGAGGTGTGCATCTGGAATGTGCAAGGATTTGTGCAGGAGGTTGGGTATCCGCGAGCTTTGCTTAAGGACCATGGAACGCAGTTCCCCATAAAAAGGCGGTGAAATGCTTTAGTAGCGTTAGGTGTTTGGTTCACTCACAGTTCCGTCCACCACTTAGCGTCCAATCCTTGTGAGCAGAATATGAAAAGATATCCATATTCCTCAGACGATACTTCTACGATCAGCACACGAAATAGTCGGAATACGTGGACGTGTTGGAGGCGATACTGAACACCCTAGTTCACTCGCCCACAAAACTCACTCCTAATGAGGCCCATTTCGGCAAGGTATAAGTATAAGGTTCGACTAAGTGTTCGAGGAGCCTCAAGTACGGCCAATGCTCGAACGGGAGTTGATCCAGAGGGAGTTAATGCTCCTAGTGAAGAACAGGTTGAAGTGGGCTGGTGAGTTGAAGAAGAAAACACAGCAGGGGCTAGTGACCCAGTTTAAGTTCGGCGATCTTGTTTTGCTTAAAGATACACCAGTTTACAACTTCTGGGGAAGAGAGATCAAGAGGTTATTTTTGGTCTACAGTGGCCCGTGTGAAGTCACCAAGGTTGTGAGGCATAACACCTACGTGTTAAGAGATCCCAACACTAATAAAGCGCGGGGAACGTACAACGCTTATTCATTAAGATCTGGAAAGAGTAAAGTGTTGAATACACACAGGGCTCAAGTGATCTCTTGGAAAGCATTATTTGGAGATTGATTAACCAATCAATGTGTTTCTCTATAGCTTCAGCCACTTTTGAAATTATATTTTTCACTGAGTCTGTCCTATCTGCGAAATATGATTTGGGAGTCTCTGTAAGTGACTGTCTAACTGAGCCATCTATCTAGACACTATGATACATGAACTAGGCATTTTTAGAGGTGGCCATCTTTTGGAAGAAGAGGGAACTTCTTGGTGGAAGGAAAGGTAATTTAATTTGCTCCCCAAATACTTTTGTCTCTAACCCCATCAAGAAACTACATTTTTATTAGTGTGGTTTTATTTAGGAGAAAGTTCATATTTTGTAAAATAATAAACTTTAATTAATATTTACGTTTGATATGAAGGCCTGAGGGAGATATTTCAAAATTATGTTAAGTATAACTTTGTATTTGGTTTTGGTGTATTTTGTTTTGGTAGCATATTTGCCGCTTTTCATCCACAGGATTGTACTCTTTGACTTTAGGCGCAAGCTTCTGGTGGAAAAACAGCCTTCCTAGTCTATAATTAACTAAGTGTATGGTTCATGTAATAAAATGTAATTATGATTAAGGCCTAAGATGGACATTTCGTGTTTATTGCATAAAGCTACAAGATCAAAAGCAAAACAATAGAACTGGACACTATTATTCCAACGACGTCTGTGATGATATTGGGTAAAACTCACCTAAGCCCCATTCTATTGTTGTGCCTTCCTAGCCTACTGTCCCCACGGTGACCACATATCTCGATAAATATTACGCTTGGACTGGCTGAGCGAAGATTGGAAACGCCTCAACAACGAAACTTCGCAGGGCATGCCGGGAAAAACTGTGACGTGCCAGCTTGAGAAGGTGGCGTGATCTAATAATTTTATTCTGGAACCTCCTCCGTGCCCCCGTCTCGTTACTCCTTCCCCCTCTCCTTTGTTTCTGTGTTTTCCCTGGATTATATTTCCTCTCTTTCCCCCCTCTCTGAGCAACTATCTTCGGATATATACTGGTGCAAGTACGTTTGAAAAATCACTCTTGACGGGATACCATCCTTGGACACATTTAGGTGTTCAGAATTATGTAAGTTATACATTATTTTTCAGCCAAAATAAGTAATATTAATAGTAGACTTCCAATATTGTAGGTTTTCCTTTTTTAGGATGAATTGTTATTCGTCTGATCTTTTCAGACATGGTCGTTAAAATAATAATAGTATTACTATTTTTTTAAATATTACAACAGGCTACGATGAATGTAAATATCCTATTAAGATAATTATTTCAAATGCAAAATCCCTTTTGGACTTGCGTTTTAATGGATTAATTATGATATGATAAGTCCTATAAGAACCAAAGAACTGTAAGAGAGATTTGTCTTTCAAGTCTCGTTGACTTAAAATTGTATTTTCTAAAAATATTTATAGTGCGTCTTTGGCTGTCATTGTCGTCATTATATATTAATATTTATAGTGCGTCTGACTTGAGGCGGTAATTGATGCTGTCATTAGTCCTTTTATATTTTTATTATATGTTAACTTTTGCAATCTGTATGACACGAGGTGTTTTATCTTGGCAATAGTTAGCTGGTTTGTTAGTGTTATTGTGCATGTAGACTCTAGCAAGATAGGGATAGGTGGAATACTTTCGTAAATACGGAAGTGAGGTTTTGAGTTCCTAATGCTATAGAGTAAATAAGTAATATTATGTATAAGGAAACTACTTTTACAGCATTTGATTTATATTTGGAAAGTAACTTACTAAACTATATAAGCCCTAATGTAATGTATTGATTAGTATAGTTTAGTAACGCTCTGACTTGGCCTAACTAATATTTTTTAAATCCTTTATTTTTACTATATTTACCGTTCCTTTTAAAATACGGTGAGTCTTGAAAATGTTTTATTTTACTTATGTGAGTGCGTCTGTACTTGAACTATTAGAAGTTCTTATTTATTGTTATACATTTTATTAGACATATGGATATGTGTTAAAATTTTACTGTTGATATATTTTGAAATTGAAATCCTGAGCATAACATTGTTTCCTCCAACTTCTGATGAGACTCTTCTCACTAAATCGTGAAAAGGTTGATTAGACTTTGAAATTTCTAATTTTAATCACTTCCTTCACAGTAAAATGAAAACTTAGTGGTTCAAATTTCTAAGACCCATTTCGTTTATTTTAGACCTTGGTTTCCTCTAAAATAAAATCATTAATCTCCATAATATAACTGGATGGACATATGTGTCTGAAAATTTCAAGCTGTCATCTGCATACCATTATGTAAGAGAGAAAGAAACTTTCTGGTATCTCTTTCTCTCTTACACCCATACAAGGCAATGTGATATTTTGATATTGTTCATTAGTTTGATTGAATATATGAAATACATCAATGTATGTCTCGGTGGCGTAGTTGGCTAACGCGCTTGTCGTGTAGAGCTCTACTGCTGAGGACGGAGAGTTCGAGGTCAAAGCTTGTAAGGCTTTATCTATTACCAGAATCCTACCATAGAGTTGTATTTAGGTAGGATAAAAGATCTTCTAGAAGGAAATTTCTATTTCCGTTTAAAATGGTCGTTTATCCTACAAAAAAATATTATATATATGATAGTAATCTAGTACGAAATCAAGCCCTACAGATTTGGATTATTACTAAAATCTGAGTTTAGTAAACACCGTATTTCCTACAAGCCTATAGCCTAAATTGTCATTTGAACTTAAGATTTCTACACAAAGTATGTCATTCAAACAAATGTAATACAGTTTTTAGATAGCTTGTTTCATTATAATTATTGAACTTCCATCAAAATATGGTTTCTGAAAGCAATATACAAGATATGAGCCAACTTAAAAATGGTAATATAATAAAACCTTCTACAATCTTATAATCTAAGTGATGGTTTGAATGTATGACAACTACACAAAGTTTGTTATTGAAACCAATGTAATCAAGTTTTAAGATACCGTATCTTATTTATTATGTTTGTCAAACTTTGAATATAATTCAGTTTCTGAAACCAATATTCAAGCTAATAACCAACTTTAAATATAATTGTAGTCTTGGCAGACAACATTGATGATAACTACATATTTAAATATGTTAAATATTTAATTCGTATTTTTACAGTATTGCCTGTACAACTGAATTGTATATCCTTTAATTTAAATGTTTCTTAAGGAAAGTTCTTAGGAGAAATGTTTGTACAACAATGATCTATCTCCATTTTAGACTCAATAGTCAATATTTAAATTTTTTATTAGTGAAAATTTATAAATGAAGAATTTAATAGCAATGTGATGACATGTAGATGTGCAACACCTTGTAAATGGTTAAAATTTTAACCGGAAGTCAAAATTTTAATGCGAAGTGTTGACCCTTGTGGACCCAACATTGATCTTTTTTTTTATCGGTCCAAACATACAAATGAGGACATTCATTCATTTAAAATAAAATTATAAAATTTAAAATCGGGACTCAAAAAAGAAGTTTTGAGTAAATATCTCAATTTTTAAACAATAGAGCGAGAAAATCCGTGCGAGGTTCTGTACCATTTATTTTTATTGGTTTCCGAATGTTTTTCAAAGTTTGACCTCGTTTTTTGTCTATGATATCCTTGTGACTCCTTGATAACAAAGAAGTGTTCAAATTAACTTTTTTTAAATGTTGTTTTAAACTGTTTTCTACACTACAAGGCTTTGCTCATTTAATCACATTGGCGTGGGAGGTATAATTTAGGGTAAATATACCCTTATTTGCATGGAGGGGGAGGGTAAAAATGCTTAAGAAAATTTACAGCTAGTTTACCAGGCTGGAACTTGAATCTCAACCTCATCACCGGCGAACCAAACGAGCATACAATAAAGATTACGCACCTGTCGATAGCCTACTTGTTTTAACTAAATTAAATTAGGTTTTATAATTGTTAATTTCTCTTTTTAATTTTGCACCTTCTCTAACGCCATTGTAACCTCTTTAAAGAATTTAACTCAACAGACATTTCAACCCCCACCTCCCCAGCTCTGGAACAAGTGAGTGACCAATTGGTTGGAAACATCTATTCTATCGCTAATTAAACAAAACAAAATTGTTAACAGTTGTTTTATTACTGGATTAATTTTCTGCATGTTAATATTATGTTCATGCCAAATAAATAAACATAAATGGTGATTTTAATTTTTTTTTTAATATATGAAGACATGTACACTTGTTTGTATTTTAAAAATATTGTGTACTTTGCGGGAAGTGTAAGTTTAAATTTTATAAATAAATATAGATTATTTTAAACTTAGTTTGCCTTTTATTAATATTTCCTTAAACATTAATTCAAACTTGATGTGTTGATTTCAGTTTTTCTAGAAATGGTTAAAGAACTATATTTGTTGTGCCAACCATTATCACTTGAACAAATTTTATTAAAAAACTTACTTTTGACCCATTGTAAATAATTTTTGTAGAAATCCTATATTTATGTTATGTTAAATATTTATTTAATTACATTTGGAGTTAAAAATATAAATAAAAATAAAAATTGTTCAAGTTAAATGGATTAGCAAAACAACTAATAGTAACAATAAAAATAAAATAAAAATAGTAGTAGTAGTGCTACGCAAATAAAATACCTGCTGAGCCACCGATACCTCTATTTAATACAACTAAAGTGCTCACATATTTGTCTAGATAGCAGCACAAATGCGGAAAACACTATACAAACATTTTAACATAGACTTAACAGATCTTTCGTGTTGTCCTGATCAGGGGCTGGTATCACTGGTGAGACAAACATGGCCGTGGGGCTGAACTGGCTATTGTGGTGTTTTCTATTAACGGTAATTCCTGTAATTTCAGTAAATGGAATGTTTTCAAAAAGGCAGTGTAACCATATTCACCCAAAAGATCACGAGGTAAGACATTTTAACAACATTAAATTTGTCGAATTAATTTGAAGGCAAGCTAACTGCAACACCGGTTTCTTTTGCGTTGGTTTAAATGTCAAAAGTGACAAGTGCAAAATTATCAAGGATGTTAAGATACGTCATGTGACAATGTCATTGAGACGATACCAAGTTTGTTATTCTATAATATAGCTGAACAACGAACCCTCTGGCATATTATTTCCGATGAAATAGTTCTCGTTATGGTACAGTGTATGTTTGTATTATTATAATGAATTCTTAAACGGTTAGCTATGATTATGATAGGCTTCCAACCCTTTTAGGGCTCCAAACTATCTTTTCATACAGAATTTATTGTGATGTTCTTTTGGTTTTTAATATTTTCAGTAGGATTCTCTCTTTTAAATTTCCCCTTGAACAAGAAGGTATACCTTTTCGGACCTGATTGTTTTTCCTTGGTTTGTATCTCTGACAAACTCGGCCCGCACGCTCTAAGTTTGCCGAATTTTACTTCTACTATATCAAATAAGAAAAACCAAACTCCAACAGTTGGGGTTCGTACCCACTATCCATCCACTTTTTGTTTTTTTCATAAGGATGTACAAAATATTGATATTTGAAGTACAATTATGTAAACATATAAACATGCGGAATCAAATAAAACATAACAAACTTTAAAATTAAATGAGAAAAAATACTCTCCCATGTAAGTAATGTTTCGGCTATAGTGTCTGACATGACCTTGAAATCTGGAACTAGAGGTTTCTGGTTCATGTCCATCATAAATAAAACATAATATAATAACTAACTTAGAAATATTATTAGGTATACATGTAGCCTACTTTGTCGAACAAAATCACAAAAGTTTAAATTATCTGTAACAGGAACATTAAAACTAAATTAAACAAAAGAATCAGTCAAAAAGGTACATATTCATGACCTCTCGGAAATAATAAGACAAAGTTTATATATTTGTTATTATGATTACGTTCCTAACCTAGCTCAACCTAACCTTCCATGTATTAATAAATTTAATATATGATTACCACTGATGAAATAAACTACCAATATTAAACACAATTTTTTAAATAATTAACTACAGTTGGTAGACATCATCCGACGCTGTCACGGCCATTTTTAGGCGCAGTATCACCAACTGCGGATCACGGGAAAGTTATGTCATCAATATTTACATTCTGAAAATTATTTGGGAAATTTGTTATCAAGTTGTGTTTGGATTATCTATTTATTTAAAGTTTTTAAAATTTAGAAATATGGTTGTAATTTGATTCTACTTACTATTATGTGACGGAATGAATAAAAGATTGAAATATTTTACCAAAGCAGAGGGAAAAAAACCCAAGATAGAATGGGACAGATGACCCACGAGAAAGCTAATTACCATCACTAGGAATATTCTTAGTTTTGTGTTCTGCACAAATTTGCGTATTAAGTTTTATGTAAGTTACTTAAGTAAATAGTGACAATATTCATTATTTTGGATTAGAAGGGTCTTCACTGTATCAGTCTTTAACTTACATTTAGCTTATTTCTAAATAAATGGTAACTTATTATTATTATTGTTATAATCATCAACATGATCATTGTCATCGCCATCTTCGTTGAGTGCTGTCCTATTGGTCAGCACTAGAATAATGGAGTTTTAATTGGGATAGTGAAATGATCATAATAATTACTATCATTATTGTTGTTTGTGGACACTAGATGTGTTTCCCCGTAATATAGTTGTACCCTAATAATAAACTATTTGATAATATTTGAAAATAAAAGCAATTTCCCACTTGAAGCAACCGAGGGCTTCCTAAAGGCAAGAACTTGCCTCGGCAGTTAGAACAGATCATGTTGTAGCGTTTATTACCATAAAGCCACAAGAGTTAAAACAGATCATGTTGTAGCGGTTATTACCATAAAGCCACAAGAGTTAAAACAGATCATGTTGTAGCGTAAAGCTACAAGAGTTAAGAAATCAGCAAGATTGGACTCTATTAAACATAAAAATGAGGGAACCCATCATTGCCCCATTTAGTAGTTGCTCCTCCCAAGTCGACTCCCCGCACAAGCACTACATACCACTATAAACATTGCGCGCAGACTAATCGCGTGAATATTGTGTAAGCTTGAACAGTGATTCATCGCGGGGCATGTTGGGTAAAGTGTGACGTACATGCCCGAGAAGATGGTACTATGTAAAAAAACATTTGTTCTAGGTCTTTCTCCAAGCTACTCAATTGTTCTACCTCTGTCTGGTTATCCCTTCCCCCTCTCTTTGTTTTAGTTACCCCTTTCCCCCCTCTCTGAGCAAGAGTGTTAGCGTATATAATGGTGTAATTCAGATGTGTGTTTTACTCTTATCAGGATACTGTCCTTGGACACACATAGGTGTCCGGGATGTTTTAAGGTACAAAATTCTATTTCGGCTATTGTAATTTAAAAATCTTTTTCGGCCAATAAATATTAATAATAGACTTTCCAAAATTTATAGATAATTACACAAGGATATCGTGTAAGACTTTAATCTCTTGATATGTAAAATTAGTTATGATAAATAATGTTTGTCTTTATTTTAGGTTTTCTAGACGCAAAGTCTCCTTTTTGGGCCTGTGTGGTATTAATATTTTCAATATAAATGAGACGTCATAATTTTTAGAGATAGAGTTTCATTGTATAATGGTTAAAACTTATGTTCCATCTGGCGTGAGACACCATATTTTTGCGAAGATTGGTCTTATACTGTTATGAGAATTGTGTTATTAACTTTATAGCCCATTCAGCATTAAACTGATTTGTTATTCAGTATTTTGCTATTATACGTAATCTTTTTATAATATCTTTAAAAAAAACTTAGAAGTTATGATTGAGATGATGTTATTGTTTGGGATCTTTTCCGAAGTCCTTCTGGCGGGAATTAGGCTTTGTCATCTTAAGGACGCTTGGTCCGGTGTTGTATTTATCTATGTACAAGTGTTGATACTTGCAAAGTATTACAAGCACTTTAAATTGAATCTTTTGTGGAAGTCATTGTTGACTCGAGTAATCAATTATTAATCAAGTTTAGAGTGATTGATATGACCCGTGACTATTGCCTTTATAATAGTCAAATATATATTTTTCTTTGTATTGTGCAATATTCAACCTATCTATATCTTATATTGATAAATAAACTGTTATTTACAAATATTATATTTACATTTCATATACTTATGTTATATCCTTCACTGATAGTCGGTAGGGTATCCAATATTTGAGTTGTTAAATATTTGTAGTGTGTTCGGGGAAGCAGAAGACAAATGGACCTGAGTATGGTCTGTTCACCTCGTGATCGTCCTATCGGCTCCTCTGATTTATTATGTTTTAGGAATTGTTATTTAATATTAATGTTGTGTACCAGCCTTTACTATTTGTTGAGTAAGGGTGGTGTTACAATGTACAATCTCTCTGTCAGGGAAAGTTGCCAGCCAATACAGCAGTCGGGAATAACCATTGCCATTGCATTGAGAATTGTTGTGTTTTCTGTTCACTCGGCAACTTATAATTGATGTAAAGGGTTTGTAAGAGTTATATAGAGGCAGGAGTCACCTGGCGGTGGTACCATCAGGAGTCGTGTGTCCAATATATATTAATTCAGTTCCTCTGTGGTATTGTCCAATATATATTAATTCAGTTCCTCTTCTGGTATTGTCCAAGTTTCTCTCTGGTATTGTCCAATATATATTAATTCAGTTCCTCTGTGGTATTGTCCAATATATATTAATTCCATTCCTCTGTGCTATTGTCCAAGTCTCTCCGAGCCTGTCCTCTAGAAAGCTACCACAGTGGAGTGCTATGTATTCAAGGACACCTTCTTGTTATTGATATTCCGGTCTCATCCATTCCTTCGACACTGGCTCGCATCATCACTGTCTTGTGTTCTGGCCAAGATCCACATGCTCTTGTTGGAATAGACCAATCACAGGCACACAGACCTCCTTCTATTCAAGAAACTATAAAAGTTTACCAGCCATGTTGTAAGTTGTGTCGCTGACACCTTTAAGGTCACTTGTATTGGGATCTTGCCAATAACCACTTTGGTATTGATTCTATCTTATGGTTTATATTCTGTCTCGTACGGTCTCTACTTGCGTGCCCGGCTCACATCTCCATCTCCTGTCACAGGTGGTCCAGAACGTGTTCATTGAGCCTCTCCATGTGGTGAAGAAACGCAGTACGGACCAACCTTTGAGGGTCTTGCTCCACTACGACGACAGTGTGTACAGGTGAGAACATTGCCGACACCTTTCATTACGACAGTGTATACAGGTGAGAACATTGCCGACACCTTTCTCTATTGAGCTCGAGTGTTTTGTACAACACATGAGTTAGACTTGGGGAGGTTTCTTGGTCTTGGTGCTTGTTGGCGTCACGAGCAGTTCAACTGGCTTGTTGCTTGTTGGCGTCACGAGTTAGTTCAACTGACTTGTTGCTTGTTGGCATCACGAGCAGTTTAACTGGCTTGTTGCTTGTTGGCGTCACAAGCAGTTTAACTGGCTGGTTGCTTGTTGGCGTCACGAGTAGTTCAACTGGCTGGTTGCTTGTTGGCGTCACGAGCAGTTTAACTGGCTTGTTGCTTGTTGGCGTCACAAGCAGTTTAACTGGCTTGTTGCTTGTTGGCGTCACAAGTAGTTTAACTGGCTTGTTGCTTGTTGGCGTCACGAGCAGTTCAACTGACTTGTGCTTGTTGGCATCAGCAGAACTCAAGGCAACCGGTTTGTTTAAACTTTGCAGAGAAAGGTAGACAAGCTTTTTTGACATAATCAACTAACATGGCTGCAACGGCTGATCTAGTCCACAAATTGTTAAAATATTCCTCCAACTTGAACATAACACTCAAATATAAACATGTAACAGTTTGTCATTTCAATGTTGGTTTATTTTTGTTTGTAGGTTAGATGCGGAGAAGTTTGAGCTGATCAACGTAAGTAAGCAATAGCTTGTAATCCTTGGTTCAGATGATTGCTGTTAGTGTCACGTGATCTAGCTGTAACGTGTTGTTACTGATATATTCCAGAACACAGTGCTGCCAGAAGCTGTCCAGTTCTGGGAGAGGGCCCTCATGGTGAGGAAGACCAGCACTGTCATCAGACTCAACAGGTGAACACAAGCACCCTGTCGGGGAGGAATACGATAGTTTAAACTCCCCCTTTCTCTTCGACCTGTCCCATGTCCAAGGTTCTTCAGCGCTCTAGACAGATGAAATTAAAACTAAATAATACATTTAAAGATTTGAACAACAAATATTTTTAAAAACAAACAATAAAAACTCAAGTAATAAATAAATACTTAATTGAGGACCAAATAATAAAGTCCCTGATTGTTTGACTACCGCAAAAATAGCTCTACAAAGTAAATTGTGTCATTGATGTCACAGAGGATTATTTTGTGTACAGCGATGAAAATTAGAGCAGTAAGGAGATCTCTAGTCACGTTAACAGAGAGAAATACGACATTCATAATAATGTTTTAAATAAAGGAACACAACGATTATAAACACCAGTTCATTAGAACACAACAATTGTTTCATTACATTGGTGCTGTAAGTGTAGGTCCCCAGTGTAAGGTACCCTCTTGTTCACAGAATGTGTCATAACAATCAGATGTAAGTGTAGGCTCCCTATTGTCCATAGAATGTGTCGTAACAATCAGATGTAAGTGTAGGTCCCCAGTGTAGGATCCCTCTTGTTCACAGAATGTGTCGTAACAACCAGATGTAAGTGTAAGGTTCCTTCTTGTTCACAGAATGTGTCGTAACAACCAGATGTAAGTGTAAGTTACCCTCTTGTCCACAGAATGTGTCGTAACAACCAGGTGTTCTACAAGGTCAAAGACCCGTATGCTTACTGTAAGAATGCCTGTGAGAACAGGACCATGTGTGGGGAGGTGATAGTTCCTGAGGAACATCTCGAGGTGAGTGCCGGGTTCAGACCCCGGGTAATGATGATATTTCCCCAGTACTAAATACAGTATCAGCCTGATACTGCACATTTTCCTGGGGACATATTTAATCCTAGCTTCATAGTTAACTGCGGAATATCGGTGCGATAGTAAAAATTCTTTTGTTTTTTAGAGACATGCTCTTCCCTGCGCTGTATTAGACTGTGCTATATTAGACTATGTAGTTTATCGAACTGCATTACATCAGGCTTCTACTGTACATGAATACACATTTTTATGTAAAATTCATTTACAAGGTTTTTATTTGTTTTTATAATATAATTAATAGTAACAACATACATCCATAATCATTGAAAATAAACCTTTTTGAGCAAATTTCTTGTCGTATTTGACAAAATCAGTGCTAGTTTTACCGACCAAATGGACCAAGTCTGACGTGTGTGGGTGTGTCTAGGCGTGTCGTACCTGCAACTCTACGGGTCAGGACTGCAAGAAAACAGGGCCTGGACAGGGCCCAGGGATAGATGGGGCAGATTTTGTGTTCTACGTGTCTGCCATGGAGACGGAGCGTTGCCACAAGGGCATGACCGTGGCATATGCTGCTCATTGCCAGCAGGAGGCAGCACTCGACAGGTAAGTCCCTGGTACTAGGTACCCTGCTCTTGGATAACATATTCATACACTCCATATTTGAAGCCTAACTTGCGTAACGCAACTTAAATATGCATATTGGTCGACCTGTGACCCCTGTGTTAGAGACCAATAGCAGTAGAAACCAACCTGTGAGCCCTGTGTTAGAGACCAATAGCAGTAGAAACCAACCTGTGAGCCCTGTGTTAGAGACCAATAGCAGCAGAAACCAACCTGTGAGCCCTGTGTTAGAGACCAATAGCAGCAGAAACCAACCTGTGAGCCCTGTGTTAGTGACCAATAGCACTAGAAACCAACCTGTGAGCCCTGTGTTTCAGACCAATAGCAGGCCACGCCAACCTGTGCCCTCAGAGCATCAGTACCAAACCCCAGGAGCTCGAGATTCTCCTGTCCACGGTGAAGCACGAGATACTGCATGCCCTTGGATTCTCGGTCAGTCTCTACGCCTTCTACAGGGACCCGGAGGGTAACCCCCTGACCCCCAGAGGAGACACCGGCCGCCCGCAGCTCAATGAGAGGTGGTAGCTTAGTCTCGTCTTCAAACCTTCATCTAATGAACTCTATGTCAAGCTTTCGTTCAGACTTGACAGCTTTCTAGGCTCGCTAGTTTAATATACAGCAATACCTGAACCTTGTTTCTGTTGTCGTTCAGTCTTTGAATAAAAGTTGTTTGGTATGTAAGAGTTTATTTACATATCTTTTGTTCATTCTTGTATTTTATTTATTATTACGCTTACTCCTGTTCATTTAGGCGATGCATGCATCAACAATGTTATTTAGTTAGTTATATTTGTTGTTTTGGCAGCACTAATACATTTGAAAGTTAAATAATATCTATGGTATGACCTAGGTCAGTGCTATAGTCTCTAACCCTTCAGAAGAGCAAGAGATAGTGCTTCTATTAACTACGATAGTTTAACAGATGTAACGAGTGACCCAAGTAACGCTCGACGAAATGTTCCAGACTCCAGACGCGGCAGTGGAGTGAACGTGTGGTGCGCTCAACTGTCCGGCAAGGTTGGTCCGTGCGCTCGGGCCGTGTGGACCGAGAGGTGACCATGATGGTGACCCCCAAAGTGTTGGAGGAGGTCCGGAGACACTTTAACTGTCCTGTATTGGAGGGAGCAGAGCTGGAGGACCAGGGAGAGGAGGGAACAGCTCTCACTCATTGGGAGAAGCGAGTCTTTGAGGTGAGTGACCTCTCTCTCTCTTGCGTCGTTGGTGGCTCGGCTCTAGGGGGCCCGGAGTGAAGAGTGACACTGATGGTTGTTTGCTTAGAACGAGGCCATGACGGGGACTCACACCCAGAACCCCGTGTACTCGCGCATCACACTGGCTCTGATGGAAGATACGGGGTGGTACAAAGCCAACTACTCCATGGCACAGCCTCTGGACTGGGGACGTAACTACGGCTGTGACTTTGCCATGAAGAGCTGTAAAGATTGGATGGACAACCGGACAGCAAGGTACTTATCCACACTCTTGTATGCTTGTGGTGGATCCTAGTGGTGACACGAAGGTGACATTGTAGTTGTATGTTCTCAGCGGAGAGTCCATCCATCCGTTCTGTAACAAGGTGAAGAGAGACCCTCTAGAGACCGAGTGTACCATAGACCGGAGCTCTGTGGCTCTATGTAACTTGGTGGAGCATCAGGAGAAGTTGCCGCTACTGTATCAGGTGAGACGACTTCCTTTGGGGCGATAACCGAGCGCTACATACCCTGATGTGTTGTGAATACAATAACACTCTGTTCCAGAACTTTGTGTCCATCCCCCATGTTCCTCCTGGCAAGGAGAACTACTACGGAGGGTCAGTCACGCTGGCGGACTACTGTCCTTACATCCAGGAGTTCACTTGGAGGTCCAACAACATAGTGGTCCGAGGATCCCACTGCCAATACCTGGAGAACAACCCTAGTGAGTGTTAGTGAGTGTATGTGGCTAGTACCTGGAGAACAACTCTAGTGGGTCTGGTAGCTAGAACCTAGAGAATAACCTTAGTGAGTGCGTGGCTAGTACCTGGAGAACAACTCTAGTGAGTCTAGTACCCGGAATACAACCCTAGTGAGTATGCGGTGCTGGTACCTCCAAATGCCGATAGTAAGGAAGCTCTATAAAGTCTTGTTTTCCAGGTCCAGAGAAGAACTTTGCTCTGGAGAATTACAACCCGACCTCACGCTGTTTCGACCACACAGACCACATGTGGGAGGAGAGGTCGTGTGGTCAGGTGAGACAGTGGAGACATTGGGGATCAGGCTGCTACCAGTTCTTCTGTCAGGAAGGCAGGCTACATGTCGTGGTAGGTTAAGATGGTCTAATCTACCATGTGTCACACGCAGTATGTTCGCTCCACACATCTGACAATAACACACACACACCTTCGTTCCAGGTGGCAAACTACACCTACACCTGCTATTACACAGGCCAGGTGTTAGACATACGAATACTCTCCAGTGGGTGGCTTCATAAAGGTGCCTTGGTGTGTCCTCCTTGTCAAGATCTATGTCAGGTGAGTTACAGTTGCTTCATAAAGGTGCCTTGGTGTG
>CABFVX010004434.1:32357-59465 GCA_902151425.1 Timema shepardi | reverse complement strand
GGTACAAAGCAAACTGGATCGGGCACATTATTAGGAGGAACTGTCTTCTGAACGACGTCATAGAAGGAAAGGTTGAAGGAAAGAGGAGCTTAGGAAGAAGGAGGATTCAAATATCGAATGATTTGAAGGAAAGAAGACATATCTGGGAGCTGAAGGAGGAGGCAGAGGACAGGGTGCGTTGGTGGTCTAAGTTCACCGACAAAAGGAATGGACCTGTAGTAAAACAAAACACATAATAATAATAACAATAAGAAGAAAAAGGTTGACTATTGATCAACACCAACGAGAACAAATTTGATTACTTTTCATTCGAATTATTTGTAAACTATCGAATAAGTCATTAGTCTAATAATATCGAATTATTCTATAGCTTTCATTCGATAATTTACATCGCTAGTGTAGCGTCTTGGAACAACATATATGAGGAGTTTGTCTTGTGTATGGAAAATATGCTACCTACATTCAATGGTTGAACAGTCAAAATCATCAATCTCGCAATATCTTGGACTGTCAGTGACGGAGAGATCAAGATTAGAATAGAGGTTTTTTAAATTAAATTGTTTTACCATTCTTCATACACGCAAATTCGGGTACATGTAATCTAAAGCTATACCTTTCTCATACCTAACACCTTAGCATAATAAATGTAAGTATGCGGGTATAAACTAAACGGCTACGCGAGGAAAAAATATTTATATATGTTAAGAGATGGACAATATAATCTTCTATCTGTGGAATTCTATTATAGTCGAGATTCGTAAACATGCTAAAAAAGAATTTTGAATACAATATGGAAGACTTTGATTTGATATAATAATTTTTAGCAACTTGTATAGTTGAGAGAATAACAAAATCACAAAAAAGAAGAAAGAAGGATTAATAGCCTATAGGCCTACTTATTAATTTTCTAAAAAGAAGTGTTCTGTTATGTTGTTTATGGCATAATTGACCTGACAAACAAATATCACTTGTCAGCGACACCAAGCCTCAAACAACTTATTTTATAATTCAATTTTATATGCGCTACTCTCGGAGTAGACTATACTACCGTGTGACGGGGAGATCGAGGTTCGAATCTAGGTCAGGTTTACTGGGAGTGTTTTAAACAAAATTATTTTCTACGCAAATGTGGGTACAGTTTATCTAAATATAACCTCCTCGTACCAATACAAATGTGTGTAATTAGTATGTAAGAGTATAATCTGAATGGGTATTAAAATGCGTTGCTTGGTATTTTTTTAAATACTTTAACTAAACTATACATTTTTAAAGGTGTCCCGACAAATAGCGATATTTCGTATCACTCGATTTTTCGCGACATTTCGTACCACCCTACCTAAAAGGGTTAGTTTTTTAATTAGGTTAGCTTAGATTAGGGTTAGTTTGAAGAACAACCATCCGATATCACAAGGAACCGAAAGAAAAAAAAGCTAGCTTCTCTCATAACTAAAAAAATAGCATATTCAGCAGAATTTACTAATATTAAATTCGGCTAAATGAATTTAAAACTAAAGCCTGCTACACCTTTCCATCAAGTGGTACCATTTGTCGCATCACGGATATTTTAAAGTCATTAGTAGGCCCTTCTCAGGTAGTTATCACCTTGAGTAGTACGAAATGTCGCTGGTACCATTTGTTCTTTATTATTTTTAAAGATTTTAGGTTTTGAAATTTGAATTCGAGAATCGAACGAAAATATAAAATTTGTATTTAAGGACTCGACCCATTTCATACATATATAATCTTGATATTTATCTTAATAATTTGTTTAATTTACTTAAATCTTGGAAAATCAAACTATGTCTTAAACAATACAAAATATGAAAACGACCTGACAGGCCTCGCACAAACTGAACTGAGTGTACCATATCATTATGCACTCCTGACAGAGTCCATAGTGGTACACTTTTTCCTGTGTGCCAAATCCTCGTGAAACCCCACCATACATTGTGACATTTACGATGCCAATTATTCACGGGCAATCTACGAAAGGCGGTCACCTGGCAGTTAATATTAACACTGGACCTCATGAAAGGTTTATAGCCAATTCGCTCAAGTTGAGGAAACCACATGAACTTTCTCCATACATGGACTTCAGTAGGATTCTAATATAAAATAATTTTTAGAAAATATAAATATATTGGTTTAATTAGTGTACATCGGTAACATTTGAAAATATAACTTTTCGGGTATTGATGTTTTTGGTAACTCATCTTACTAATGATTCAGGCTATATTTGTAGCATTTGGCTACAATTAAAGAAGATACGAGTCGTAGCGAAATAAACAACTAACTCCATTTCAACATCCCAACGCCTCATAACAACAGTTTGTAACATTATGATGTATAATGTTCCAATGGGACCACGCCCACTACGAACATTAATGGATGTGACGCTTCAATTCTTACTACCCGCCCCAATAAAATTCAATTAATCTTAGGATCCCTACAATAGTATTGTTCGCTGTTGTAGTTCTTGTAGGCTAAGAAGAAATAATATAACCATGCTGGACAATATGTTTCACAACTCGTATCAAACCAATGTAAAATATATTATATCCACGTACTTACCGTTGAATATGCTGTCTCTAGAAACCTGCTAGGCTGGACGACTCGCGGTAAACCAAGACCGGCGGATGGAGCTTGAGAGGCCGGCGAATTTACCAGCGCGTCCCGGCACTACAGCTGTACGTACGTGAAATGAACCAACGACTATCTACTTCGTCTAGAAGGCAACTATGGCAACTATGTTGCTGACCTCTGGCGGACACTAGAGGAACTTCCCTACAAACATCGTATGATTGGAGATATCCACTATATTCCAATGGAGCAAGATCAACTTTCATCGAAATCCACAAGTTTTGCAGGCATCGTGACGTCACCGCGTGTGTTTTGTTTCCCGATAACAACAAAGAAAATCCCTATATAATGGCTAAGCCAGTGTGTAAAGACAGACTATTCTACCATCGACTATCACGACGGAACATTGTCATGGAGCTGGGCAATGGCTAGGAGAAGGACTTGTAATGTATCAAAGTCGTCGCTTAGACGAGTGGAGTTATGGACTCTAACGTTTTTCTATAATCTTCAAACATAAAAAATATTCTGTTTCAAAATTTATTACATTCATTTTTTTTGATCGTCTATTATAATTTAAATGTCGCCGCTCGGGCGCTAGTCGTTTTCTATTGTACTTTTTCACGTATATATTTTCAGTTACGTAATAATTTGATATTTTCTGTTTGGATTTGTTGAGTATTCCCGTTTTCTTTAAAGTAACTTTTCTTATTAGCATATTTAGTTAGAAGTAAAGTAACGTGATATAACTTTTTTGAAACTTAAATTAGGATAACTTGTAACGTAAGTTCCTTTTGAACGGCCCAGTTTTGTTTGTTTAGTTTGGGAACTGTGTGTCCCATATTCTGTCAGGTCGAGTAGTCCCGTGGGTGATTGGCTTGTGTCTGGTAGTCAATCTCTCACGTTTATGTAAAGTTTGTATTGTATTTCGTCAACATTTACTTTTCTTTATAGTTTAGATATCGTTGTCTGCGCATAACGAAACCTTTTGAACCATTTCAAGGTGCCCATTAGGCCCTTATAATTTTATGTTACATATAAATAATTACTCTGTAGTTTTGTCTCATATAGACTGATCTATCCATTTTGTGATAGATATCATGTTTCCTTTTTTTGGTTAAATACTTGCACAACTTAATGTCGTAAAGTTGTTTACTTCGAGTATGATTTCCAACAGAACTCATTATGATATAATGAGACCATTTGTTTTCATCTGCGCTTTTGTCATTTTTTGAATAAAATTACTCCTTGTTGAATTTACGTATTTTCATAGATTCCTCTTTTTTATATCCTATGTTAGTTTATATCCTCTCCCTTTATTACCTTATAATGGTCGGGGTAATAACAAGTCGTAGAGAGGGTGTAACAAGTTCAGCTAGACAACGAAATCACATCCGAGCATAACCACGCCGCGTGATGGACTGACTGAGCCCACCTAGGTTCAAATGGCGGCCACTAGAGGTCGTTACATATCAAAACTTTCCTAAGAACTTAAAGAAGGAAGATATGCTTGTTCCACTCCATCCGAGAACATTCCAGTGCTTTGGAGTTTGTTATCGAAGCTTTGTTTATCATGCGTATCCCCCCTTTGTGAACCTAATATGTTCCCCCACCTTGATCCTCTCCTTCCATTCTTCTCTGGGGTTTCAAGCATATATAATGCCGGTATGGCAACATGTCCGGCACTCTTGGACTTGACTCTGGATAGGGGAATACGTAGCCGTGGCTACAAATATTTAAAATGTAAGAACAAATTTATTTTCAGCCTAAATATGTTTTTATGTAACTTTTTCTAAATTCACTTTTCGGCTTTTTTTAAATAATTTAATAATCGTTGGAATCAGACTAAAAGTAAATTTGTTGATATTATGAAATTATTCAAAGATTATGATGTTAAGACATATTTATTTTTCTAATTTTTTTGTATATTACTTTTTGACTTGAAAGAGAGGAAAGAAATCATGGTAGTGAGGTCTAATGTTGTGATTTGTTATTGAATATTACCTTAATGAATTTTTATTGTTTCGTTTACAATAATGGGAAAGTTTATCTTGTTGTTTGAAATTGCTTTTGCGCGTTATCTAGTCTTTTCATCATATTGCGTATTTTAATTGAAGATGTTTTTTTCTAAAATGGTAATATGAATTGAAGTATTTTTAATGACTTATAATATAAGTCTTGAGGACTCTCTTTTGAATACTGTCTGATTCAAATAATTGTTTATTTACATATATGCGTTTTGTGGAGATAGATATAAATTAGTAAATACGTTTTTATTAGGGGCTATTTAACGTAACTTAACAAACAAGTCCTTGTGGGAAGCGATGGTTAAAATAAATAAAGTTATCTACTTTCTCTTGCAAATTTTTAAAATTAATGCTATATTTAACTTTGGTATTATCTTTATATTTATCTTTCATATACATGATAAATATTATATATTTACACACTCTACGACTATCATAATTAATAATTTTTTTGTTACACCATCATATATGTTTTTTTCTGTTGAAATACATATATACATATATTTAATTATATCTTCTATAATAAATATAAAAAAAAGTATTTTTTGTGTGTGTTTTCCTTAATAATATCAATAGTTGAAAATACCATTAGGATATTTGTTTGTTTACTCTTATGTTTATTCATCTTTTATTCTTTTTGGGAACTTATATACTTTTGAAGACGGCCATCTAACTATCATTCCCGCGACCAGATGAGTTGCCTGCTCTGAGTTTCAGGTGTTTGTGCTTAGACAATTGAAACTATTACTCGAGCGACTCATTCTGATTGTGTTACTATTTTTTTTTTTTTTTTNTTTTACTGTTTGAGCCTTCTATTTTGATTAGTTAGGTAAAGGAGGTTTCATACGCATATGTACTAATTACGCTCTTGTGTTAAATATTAAAACGGTTGAAACTAAATAAAGTGTACCCGCATTTTCATGGAATTAGAATACAGAACCATTTATGTAAAACCACCCATCAGTACACTTGACTGGTATTTGAACCAAGATATATCGTTCATTGGCAGCACAATATTGCGAGGATGATGGTTAAGATCATTCGACCACCGAAGCAATATTTTTAAAATAGTTTTAGTAACGTTTATATGACTTAATGTCAAAAAGGTTCCTTCGTGTTGAAATAAGACTGTACACAACTTGTGAGACCAGGGAGGGAAATGTAGGAGCAACCAAAGTAAACTTCTGTACTATAGTTAACAGATAATGGAGGGTCAACCATTCAAACTGCTTGTTTAGTGGTGACGTTTAACACTGTCTTAATTTATATTTTAAGTGCGCCTTAGTTAAATAGTTGTGGCCTGCCATATTACCTACCTACCTTTGCTCTTAAATTTACAGAGGACTGTTGGCCAGGCATTTTAAGACGTCAAGCTCGCAATAATACGGTTATGAATAGATCGAGGTATGAATTTTGGTCGTGTAAAATGGGGATGACTTTCCATATTTGATTCAACATCATGGTTTTCCATTATTATATCCGCAGAGAAGGGCTATGTTGGGAGTTTTGTAGTACCTCTTAGAGAGCTAGTTATTACAAACGACCTACCCATGCTTCTTGGATTCCTAATACTAATAACAGTGAGGCTAGAACCACAGAAGTATTGATTGATAACATCCTGATAGTTAGGAGGCTAGCTTACTATAATTTTCATTTATTTGTGGTATTTAACGTGTATTTTATGAACCGACTTAATAAATCAGCACATAACTTGAAAACCAACTTAAATCTAGAACAAAAAAAAACATTCAGCCCTCGATTGTTAATTTATTTATTTGAAAGGGGAAACACACATTTTATCAATGATAAATTTTTCGGCCTTTCCAGGAATTGAATTTGAGACCCTTGGCTCAGTAGACGGATACTCTACCGACTGATCTAAAGTGTTGGACCGCCCTCACTATTGGTTCCGTTCTAAATTAACCTGACCATTATACTGGGTTGTCAAACACCCGGGAATCCGGGAAAACTGATAAAACACAATAAATTTTGCAAAATTTCATTTAGATACTGAAATGTTTATTAATTTGGGACATTTAACTGAAGGCTTAAAAGTAGTTCTTTGGATAGAGAAAAAGTAAACTGAATAATTAATCACGCTTATTCAAACATGTCTTATTAGTTACTAAACATTAAATAAGGGTTTTGAAGTGACAAAAGATGTACATCCCTATCAACTTAAACCACCCTGTTTTAGACAGAAGTTAGAAGACACTAGTCAGTTTGATGGAAAATGAAATTAAATCTAAGCTGCCTGGAAAAATGGTAATTCTTACTGGAAAACTTGGAAGATACAAAGAATATGGTAGTAAAATAGTGGCAACACTGTCAAGGTAGCTGATTCATTTGGTATCAACATTCTTTAAGACAGCTTACTACACTTGATTAAATGCATTCACATCATGAAATAAGAACAATGTCTAGGCTCATTACTCGTACTAATATGTCTCCTAGTAATCCTGGAATAATTGAATAACTTTCTCATTTTGACATTCCTCTCAAATTGTTCTTTTTAAAACCGCACCTGTTCAGGATATGCGCGTATATGATAAATTACTTTAATGGAGTAGGGATGAGAAAGGACACTTTTGTAGGCTATCTACCCGCATTTGCGATGGGGATTCGAACCCTTATATCCCCATCATCAGCAGGCCAGTCTAACACTAGAGTGACACCTTAGACCGGTGGTTCTCAAACTTCATTTTAGATTGTACCCCTTGGTCATGACTAAAATTCTATTGTATCCCGACGATGAAATTTACCCAAATGACAAATATCAGGTAATCAAAGGAGAAAGTTCCCCTTAATTACCTCGAAATTTTCCCGATACGTTTGTTAGCGATTTTGATTGAATTTATTATCTTAACCCTGTTCATTATTATAAATAAGAAGGCGATTCTAATTTTGTTCACGAAAATGACTTTGAGGCTACTTTATGTAAGTAAAAGTTACCAATTTTCATAATTTTCACGCAACTATTTGCGATACGAAATATCTTATCGTTCTAAAATTGAGTACAGTAGGCCCCCGTATCCGCTGGTTCGGTAGCCGTGGTTTACCGCTGCCCAATTTTATTATTTTTTTAATTAAAGGAATGATTTATAAGTCCTAATGCCTAAACAATCACCTCACTTCCTTTCCTCATCGTGTGCATAGTCCTATCATATCACCATCACCATAATAATCATCTTCAATGATCGTCGCAACAAGAAGAATGTGGAATAAAATAGTAAACACGTTATTATTATATACTTTATTTAACGTTGGTAATGTCTTAGTGGGATAGGGTGACCTAGCGGTCTAGGGGTAAGGTGTCAAAATTCTATGCTGGCGGCCGGGGTTCAATCCTCGGTCCCGGCAAAGATTTATCTGATTGCCAAACCCTTCCTTCACCTCTGACAAGACATCTTGTGAATGTGGGGAATGCCAGGCCTCCACCGTGGTTCGGATTCCACGTTAAACTGTAGGTCCTCCATTTCATCTCGCAATCACCCTACCATTACACATTAGCGTAAGTGCGTATAACCCGAACGGGTAGTAAGACGCGGTGCTAATAATAATAATAATGTATTAGTGTGAATAGTTTATCAATTAAACTTTACCGTAGTTTTTGTATGTTCGATAGATACCACGTTATATAATAGTTCGGTATCATCCGCGGTATCACGTGACCGCGGTGGATGTAGGAACGTATTACCCGCGGATATGAGGGCCCTACTGCATAAGCAAATATATTACAATTTTTAATTCACGTCTTTGAAATTTAATTTGATTTTTATGCTTTTTGGTGTAAAAAGATGTTTCTCTTTCTTAAATTTTCTCCAACAATATGCATAGTTTCTAATGCCATAGAGTAAGTAACAGTGTATATTATTTCATTTATGATCTTTGGTGTAGTGTTTCTATAACAATGTATAGACTTATTATTTATTTTTACAAATCTTACGAGTTTTTTTTGTAAATGTATATTTTAAGATAAAACCGGGAGAAAGTCTGTGCGGAGTATCGTACCATTTATTTTTATTAGCACCAACAAGAAAGAGTTCAAAATATTGTGTAAACAGAAGTTATAACTTAATCTTCAAAAGAAATGTCCGTTTTTAAAAAACATTCACATTATATCTTTATTTTGACTACTTTCGAGTTTTGTATCACAATTTAAACCAATAAAGGATTAATATATAAACCTAATTTAGGATTTGGTTACTATTCTCTGTGGTTAATTTTATATACTAAAAATAACAAAGCTACATTATAAATTCCCCATGCAAAGAACGGGTATACCAGCTAGTATTTTATAAATGTTGATGGGAAATTCAAATGATTCATGTTGAATAGAATTTTTATTCTAATTTTAATTGGAAATTACGAAATTCCTCCCATTAAATATTTTTAAAGCTAAAAGATTTTGGTGCGTCCTTATTGGATAAGCTTTTATTTATTTTTTTAAAATTATGAAAATCGTTTGGGTAGAACTCCTAGAATAATTGTTTGAACTTTAAAAGAGTCGCTTTCATTTTAAAATATAAATCGACTCCATTTTGGTTCAAAAAAGGGAATTTATAATATTTTCTCGTTTTCATTTGTTTCACGTATGTATCATCGATGCTAAAAAAAAAAGACTGGTGATTGAGAGAGAACATTGGCCCGTCATAAATATTTACCTAACCAATATTGAGTTTACGATTGTACTTTAGACTAAATTATGATTAAGGAGATGATTAAAACACATTTGTTCAAATCAAAATTACTTCAAATATAACTTTAAAAAATGTATTTTATACTATTTAGTTTTTCTTTCTATAGAACTTTAAAAAAACTTGTTTTCCACGTTGTTTGTAACTAAGATGTGGAAGAATGGTGATTGCTTGTGTCTTGTTCCTTCAGGAAACACTCGACTCATCCATTTTAACTAGAATCTGTTTTGAGCTCATCCATTTTACATGTGGAGCTTCTCGGAGTTTCGCTTCTGGGACCAATATTTCGCTTGTGATGTACCACCTCACCGCCATCAGCGCTCCCGGCAGTGTTTTCTTACGAAATATAACACCATCACGTGGCTAGGCCCCTGCTTCGTGGTGTTAGTATGCAACGCACCAGACTGGAACCACATCTGGTGCGCGAGGCTGCTCAAAATTCGGGTAACTTCGTCTCTTTTGCGCAGGCGTGGAATTTAGTATGGAACAAATAGGGAAATGAATTTTTTTAGTTTTACTAAGGTTAACTTAAATTAGGATACAAAGAGACGTGAATTAAGGAACGCGAGCTAAGAGCAGTGTTTTTGCAGTTTTTATAGCATTTTTTAAAAAACAAAATAAATCAAATATTGCTTCAGTACAAACATAAGAGTTTAATTTTCTTCACATAGGTTATCAACAGTTCTTGGAAATCTTGCTTCCGTGGATCTATGCTCTAAACCTCTAAATTCAATTTTTCTAATCCCGAACACATTAGAGTAATTATTACACATGAGTATAACCTGAACGTTAGTAAGTGTGGTGCTAAAATAAAAGTTGTCGAATATATATCGGTGACCTGGTGGTATAGGGGTCAGGTGTAAGACCTCTGTGCTGGGGGTTCGGGGTTCAATCCTCGGTCCCGACTTATCTGATTGCCGAACCTTTCCTTCACCTCTGATAAGACGTGTATTAATCACAACTCATGAATGTGTGAAATTCCAGGCCTCCGTCGTGGTTCGGATCCCACGTTAAACTGTAGGTCCTCCATTCCATTTCACAATCACCCTACCATTACACATTAGCGTAAGTTCGTATAACCCGGGTTCGTATAACGTGTAGTAAGACGTGGTGTTAATAATAATAATAATAATAAGAAGAAGAAGAAGAAGAACAATATACATCATGAGCATAGCAGAATTAGATGAGAAACTTTTCATATGGACATAAAAAGTTGTTACTAAATTTCAGGACACCCTTGACAAATATTGAAGACCTGTTTATATTACTATGTGTAGAAAATCAAACTAAATATATCGATCGAATAAATTTGTTATTTATTTTGGTCAAAAAACATTATTTGTTATTTAAAAACATCAAAATACTGGTCTCAACTCGTTTTTCCTTCTATTAAAAGTTCATCTCCCATTCGATTAACCGGTATATTAGCTATAGTGTTATGTTATAAATAAAAATCCTATCAAAATGTAGTGTTCTGCATTCTTAACTTGAAAACAGTTGGATTGGGATCAGTTAAATAGATTTATAGTTCTAAAATGATTAGGGTTCAATTTTTTTTTTAAATAAGGTTAAATGGTTTCACTAGTTTAAATTCCCCTGCTTAAAAACTGTAGGATACAGAAAACCGCAGCACGATGCGACCCCTGGTTCAAACCTTATTTACTAGTATTACCTTTCAAAGTTAAGCACTAACAGAGCCGTGAGACAGGATATTAAATCAGGTTGGATTTTATTATTTTAAGCGCTAGTTAATCCCTATAGCGTTCGAGGGTGGATCGTGCAGCGACCAGCAAATGCTCTCTACCAAGAAGCTAAAGTTGGCCGTGACTGTGGGATATGTGTCAGGTATCAGGTTAGATCAAACATTATCCAATTAAGTGATGCGTATACTTATAGACAATAAACCGCGCATGCGCTCATCGTACTGCTCTTACGTTATTATTATTAGCACCGCGTCTTACTACCCGTTCGGGTTATACGCACTTACGCTAATGTGTAATGGTAGGGTGATTGTGAGATGAAATGGAGGACCTACAGTTTAACGTGGAATCCGAACCACGGTGGAGGCCTGGCATTCCCCACATTCACAAGATGTATTTTCAGAGGTGAAGGAAGGGTTTGGTAATCAGATAAATCTTTGCCGGGACCGAGGTTTGAACCCCGGCCGCCAGCACAGAAGTCCAATACACCTTACCCCTAGACCGCCAGGTCACCTACTGCTCTTATGATCCTTTTAACTTTTAATACAGTGAAACATTGATAATCACACAAAAAAGTATACTATTTGATAGATTAGAATTTTTGCCATAAAAGACCTTTCATAAATTACAAACTTAATTTCTTTCAGCCAAAATAGACAACGTTTTACAATATTATTTGTATTATTTTAAAGTTATAGATAATATTTGTCAGAGGTAATGTAATAATAATAATAATAATAATAATATTGCGCATCTGGGCAACATCATTCTTAGCCCAGTCTGTAGAAAGATTAGCCAGTACTTATGTACCATTTGCACAGAGGACGCTATAATGTACTAATCGTACATTCTTTTAGTAGAGGTTCTTTCAATGTCCCGATGAGATGATTTGAAGGCGTTAGATTGTGTTTCCACTGGTTCTAAACACCTTAAGCCTAGCTAACCAAATCCTGGTGACCATTGGGGTAATTCCCCTTAAGGAAAAATTACACAAGATACCAGTCTGGAATCGAACCCGGGAGCCCTAGGTTCGTAGCCAGATGCACTGACCATTTATTCCACGGGGCCGGTTTCTATCCGAGGTGTCGACTGTATATCACATGTTTTGTCGTGCGTGAAAGTATTAACTTTTCAAACTGTCAGATTTGGTTCTTCCTAAGAAAATTGTACTGTATCTCTACTATACGATTGTGCCGTGCTATATTGTTTCATTTTATTTTCACCGTAGTGTTTTATTTATATAAACAAATATCCCGTCATCAGTAGTCCAGTTCATTGCGAGTGTGACGGTATAGAGTTTATTTAAACCATTCGATCAGCGAAGTGGGGTCTAAGAAATTGTTATTTTATTCATTTAATTGTGGTATTTAACGTTCACTTTCTGAGCCGACTGATTATATCAGCACACAATGATTTCACTTAGCGAGAGGGAAAGGACCAACCAATTTTCCCGAGAAAGGTATATTCACATAACTCTCAAGGTTCTTTTACATCCCACAATCAACAGGAGACCGGGGTCTTTACTTCCCCTCCGAAGGAAGTTGTGCTACGGATTTTTACAGCTCAAGAAAAATTCGTTGACCTTGGCTGAGTTTGAATCCAGGGACATCAGGTCCTGAGGCGAGCACTTTACCTCAAGACCACGTAGGTTAAGTCTATGAAATTAAAAATATGCAAGAAATAATACATTTTAATGGTGACGTTAGGTTCCCTTTTCCTCGCAGACAAGAAATCAGGAAGTGGAACCGAACCGGAACATGAACTCTAAAAATAAATTGGTTAAAAACCAGGACCATAGTTGGAATTGATTTATGTTTTGGTTTTTAAAGGTTCTTAAATTTGTCTAAAATATTTTTATATTTACATTTAAGGTCTTGCATTCTTTATCTTAATTTTATTTTGAAACACTTTTTACCATTTTCTCAGGATATTTTAGTCATAGTATTTTTTATATGATTAACTTTTATTTTGTTGTAATTTGCTTTAGTACAGTTTTCTAGTTACAATTTTTATAATGGTAGCATGATTATTAAATAACAAGTTGAAAAACCTTAACAAGGGCAGGAACGTAAGTAACTAAAAGCAGAAAAGAACAGTAACATTTATTTTTCTCAAACCGGAACCATATTCGGTTCGAACTTCCTGATAAAAAATATATTATGAATAATATTAAAAACAAATTTTTCAGAAATAAACCTTATATTTCTATTATCGTACACTAAAATGTAAAAAATGTGTTTTTTATTTAATCAAAACTTGCGAATGTATGGAATACCAGGCTTCCACCGTGGTTCGGATCCCACGTTAAACTGTAGGTCCTCTATTTAATCTCACAATCACCCTACCATTACACATTAGCGTAAGTGTGTATAGTCTAAACGGGTAGTAAGACGTGGTGCTAATAATAATAATAATAATAATATTCTTTACGCACACTCTCGCCATTGGGTGAGAATATTAAATGATTAACAATCATGAAAGAAATAGCAATAAAATATTCTAGAACATAAACAATGTGCATGGTAATTATCCACACGAATCTTGGGGGATCCCAGGGAAAAAAATTTATGAGGTGAGAAATTTGGTGTTCAAGGAGTAAATGGTACAAACTTTTATTTTATTGGCATTTATTTCTTAATTGCTCATAATTTAATACCCACACCCAAAACCGTTAGTGTGAGTAAAGAAAAAATAAATATACTTTCTTCTGTACGATAATTGACATGTAAGGTATATTTTTGAGAAACGTGTTTGTTATATAATCGATATTCATATTTTGTATTTATATCAACTCATATGTTTGAACTTATGCTCTAATTTCATTAGAATTAATTGTCATACTAACTAGAAATACGTACAACGTTTGGGTGGGGCCGAAACAGTTGGACGATTAGTAACTTGAAAATTAACACTTTAAATAAATATTCACTAGCTAAATAAAAAGCAAACTTCATCTTAAATTTATTCACTTTTTGAAGATAATGTCACTCAGGTGAGCTCCACCGGACGTCAGGCAGACCTATGCACGCTATCCACCACTTTCCTCAACATTTAATATTTTTCATATTTAGCACCGCGTCTTACTACCCGTTCGGGTTATACGCTTTGAGTACTAATTACGCTATTAGATTAGGAATTGGGAAGATTGAATTAGAGGAAGTGAACCCGCATTTGCGTGAAGGAAGAGTGGAAAACCATTTTTCTCCCCGTCCTCAGCAGTCGAGCTCAACACGACAAGCGCGTTAGCCGACTACGCCACCAAGGCGGGTCTTTCCTCAACACACATCGTCTGTTTCCACCCCACCCAAGGTATAAAATAAAAAGGGCGCATATTGAAATGGACTACACATGTTCTTGGAAGGTGTCGGTTTGATGTTGCGTCAGATTAAATATGAGTTATCTAATACAAACTGTCACGGTAAGAACATTTTTTACACGAACCGATCACAATCGCAATACAGTTTCGGTTGATTGCCGGAAGCTGTGCAAGGAGGAAAAGGGAGAGATTTGTTGCTCGCGCGTCAATATCCGGCAAGCGTTAGATGAGGCGGCCAGTCATATGGGGCCGCTCTGTTTATTCCGGTAAAGGCAGGAAGCGTGTAGAGCTTTATGAATGATGGCGGCCCGGAAATAAACCCCGGGCCCCAGCGCCAGTGCCCTGATGAGCTCCATTACGAGATCATCGGGTCACTGAACGGCTCACAGCTTTGTTGGCCTGATGACTGCATTGTTAGCCTGCCGTTTCAAGAAGTGGATTTTGACAGGACAGGGGAGTAGTGGTTTAAATGAGAGTTCTGGCTCACTTTCTGTTATAAGGTTAACATTGATACTCCACATAGATCACTTTCTCCCATAAGAATAGCATTTATAAGTGGCGGATCAAGATATATTATTTTAGGTGGTTGAAATTTCCTTAAAGTTATACCTTGGTCCCATCTTACTATTAAAGTGGGCGAATTTCTCCCATACGAATAGTATTAAGACTTCTCAGAGTGAGGGTGTCATGTGGTCAGCACAATGAACCCTCTCTCCGTTAATCTCAGTTTTCTAGACCGGAGCTGCTATTTATTCAATTAAGTAGTACTCATAAGTTTGAGTTTGACCCCGTTATAGACTTGCTGCTTCACAGAAAGTTCTAGAAGCGTCAAGGATCGAACCCAGGACCTCTGAATTTTTAGCGAGAAACTCTAACCACAATACCACAGAGAAACGGAATATTTCTCTAGATCTAGAAGGTTTTTATTCCACTAAATCCAAATACATCTTATCACTAAATATAAAGTGTGAGTATATTTTTAAAGTATGTTTTAAAGTTTATACAAATATTTTATTGCAATGAAATAAATATGATAATAACATTGAGAAGTACTTTATTTATGAATAATATTTTTGTTTGAAAAGCACTTGGAAATTGGTCAATTTTATTTAAATTACTCGCGTATAAGAAAAATGTTTAGTAATGATTGTATTTTATGCCATTTTCACTGTAGACCTTAAATAAATTAGCATTGACTTTGAAAGTAAATACAGGGTGATCCAAATAAAACCAGCCCCTAAAGGCACTGGTAAACATTTGTATTCGAACCTTAAGCTCATGATCTGACACCAGTTATAGGTTCTATAAACTCGCATCCACTTCGGTGGCCTCATGGTCTAAGACGTCACTCTTGTGGTTGACTGGATTGCTGATGGCATGAGATCGGGGTTCGAATCCTGGTTGGATATTACTGAGGGTATTTTTCTTTAAATGATCTCCCAATTTAACTCCACGCAAATTTGGGTACACTTCCTCTAAATTATTCCTTTTTCATCCTTAGATCAATAGTGTAAATACGTGGACAGTCCAAACGGGTAGTAAGACACGGTGGACAAAATAAAAGCTGTGGGACTCTGATAACTTCAGGGTAAGTTTGTCATTTTCAATATTTGATTTCAAATAAGTATATGGAATCGTCTTGACTAAAAGTGAAGTTCTCTAAAAAGTAAACAAAACGGTCCAATTTAAAGAAAATACGTAGAATCAAGATTTATAAAGACATGTCTCATTTATGTAAATAATATTATTACTATTATTATTATTATTATTATCACGTCTTACTAGCCATTCGGGCTATACGCACTTACGCTAATGTGTAATGGTAGGGTGATTGTGAGATGAAATGAAGGACCTACAGTTTAACGTGGAATTCGAACCACGGTGGAGGCCTGGCATTCCTCACATTCACAAGTTGTGATTAATAGATGTCTTGTCAGAGGTGAAGGAAGGGTTTGGTAATCAGATAAATCTGTGCCGGGACCGAGGATTGAACCCCGGACCCCAGCACATAAGTCCGATACACCTTACCCCTAGACCGCCAGGTCACCAATCATTTCTGTAATTATGTATTAGTTTGAAGTGTGATATAAAATCTGTTTCAAATTTAATAAAAAAAATTATAGCATCTAATGTGTTGTTGCCACATTTTAAAACACATCTCATTTTTTTTAACCTAATTAAATTTGAAAATGAAACCCACCCGTGAAACGTGGCCTCAATTTACGCGTGGTTTTAAATTAAATAGCCGCACTTGTGTCCACCATAAAAATACACTTAACTCGATTCGCACTATCTGATCCGTATAGTTTTTTTTGCAGTATGTCCTTCTACCCATCACCTCTCCGTCGCTATAAAAAGATAACAGATTAATCATATGCCCTAGCCGGTGTGCCCAACGATGTAAGTTATAATTTGCATATTTAAAATTTAATTTATATGTCAAATTATCCACGTTTAAATAATCCTTTTTCACACAAATCAATTAACACGTGATCTTTTTTATACCTAAGGTAGGTAAACTCTTGTTTTACATGCATTTATAACAGTATAGTAAAAAGTATAAGAAAAGCCAGTAAGTATATACATTAAAATAAAAATGAGTTGCATGAATATTTATAGGACGTAACAAGCTTCAATTATTTTAATACATCAATTACCCGCTTTGATGGCCGCGTGGTCTAACGCGCTACTCTCACAGTAGACTAGACTTCCGATGATGAGGAGATCTAGGTTTAAATCTCGGTCGGGTGTACTGAGCGTGACCCGCCTCGGTGGTGTAGTTGGCTACCGCGCTTGTCGTGTTGAGCTCTACTGCTGAGGACGGGGAGATCGAGGTTCGAATCTCGGTCGGGTGAGCTGGGGGTGGTTTTTCCTAAATGGTTTTCCACTCTCCTTCCACGCAAATGCGGGTTCACTTCCTCTAATTCAACCTTCTCAATTCCTAATCCATTAGAGTAATTAGTACTTAAAGCGTATAACCCGAACGGGTAGTAAGACGCGGTGCTAAATATTATAAATATGTACTGAGCGTGGTTTTTACAAAATGGTTTTCCAATCTCCACGAAAATGGGGGTACACTTCCTTCAAATATAAATCTCTTAAACCTTAAAACCATCAGCGTCAGTAACATATAACTCTGCGTAATATATATAAATATATTAGTATATATGTACATATATTAATATATTATATACATACTAATGAATCTATATTTATCCTTCTAGTCGTTAAAATATCATATAATTATAACCTCTGTTTTTGTACTCAGCAATTCGCAACGTACATCCATGCGAATAACACATCGGGGAAAAACCTTAATATATAATAAATGTGAAGCTCATACATTTTTAATGACTGTACATACATGCTTATAATTAATCTTTCTGTAAAATATTATGCCTCCCTCAACTCTGGGTCTAGAATATTATTATTGTTACTATTATTATATATTTTCCACCTAGTATTTTTCTGCTGTTACCTAGTGAAGTGACTAGAAACTTCGAGCATTTTTTTTACTCCATACCAGTTTTTATCCAATTAAAAGTGAGCCAATTAAAAATTCCCCATTCCATCTTACAACCAACTCTGTATGTTTTGGGGTCCAGTAATAAAATAATAGATCAAGCATTCCCTTTGGCGCAAAGGTTTGTGTTCGCAAATGTGTGTGTCTAATGTAAATGTAAAGATATTTTACTCGAGTCTCGCATTTTTGACATTATTTACAAGCAACACTGAAACTAAAACCAGCCGGGTCACAATTCAATTTTCATACGAAAAGTCTTACCCATCAGCTAGAAAGCTACTAGCTCTACTTTCACGCCGTAATCTGGAACTGTCACTTTGCCTATGAAGGGCACAGGGGGAATAGGGGCAGGGGCAGATTACATACATTTACCAGGACAACTCTAAATCTCAAACCTCATAAAGATAACAGCAAATGCCTTTTTTTTAAATCAATTTAAATATTAAAGAGACTTCTTTAAACATGATCTGAAGTACATTATAAAGGTATCGAGATTGTCTAATAGATGGCAGCACTAACTCAATTTGATCTGAATTTAGATTTTCCCCTTATATCTTTAGTATATAATATTAATATTTATGAAATTTAAAAAAAACCATGGTGTAATCCCGTAAATAAAATGTTATGATTGTTGACTACAAAAAAAGTTGTATTTTCTAAAATTTTATTCCTAGCAAAACCTTTTTATAGCTTTTTACCAAACCCTTCCTTCACCTCTGACAAGACATCTTGTGAATGTGAGGAATGCCAGGCCTCCGCCGTGGTTCGTATTCCACGTTAAACTGTAGGTCCTCCATTTCATCTCGCAATCACCCTACCATTACTCATTAGCGTAAGTGCGTATAACCCGAACGGGTAGTAAGACGCGGTGCTAATAATAATAATAATAATAATAATAATAACTATTCACTTGATTGAATATTATAGTTAACATTACGTAAGTATATTTAACAATATTACAAAAAAAAGTTATTTGGGCATAGTAATCGAACCTAGGAATCTTTGATTAACATACCAATGCTGTACCACTGTGCTATCTAGGTCATATATTACTCATAGATTAAGGCAGAGTGTGATGGACGTGTGAGGTCGTCGGCTAATTAGCGCTATTACGGAAACGCAGCTCCCGGAGACTTTGAGTTGGTATTCATGCGTTCGTTTGTATATGGTTTAATCGCACACGGTTAGCGTTTAAACACAACACCTGTGAATGACAGCACTTCCGTACAAAGTAAAATTACAATGTTTAGCATTAATTAATAGCTGCTGCGCAAAATAATAATAAGCCTGCATATACATTCACTGTTCTTTATTAATGTATACAACGTATAGTAATTAATTCAGTTAAAAACGCATTTTAATGATAATGTGTAATTTGTTTTTGACACTAGATCAATATAATTGTGCCATTCAGAAGCCAAGTAGTACTAGGCCGGGCAAACACAGGATGACACAAAACGTTTCGAAACCATGAGATTAAAAAAATCTCATTTATACTTTTTTAAATTAAACATGATAAGCAAAAACATAATTAAATAAATGGCAACGCACAGACTTTAATCTCGAGTCCAGTGGCTTGCGGTGACTTTTCTCAAAGAGGACTAGGTTTGAAGACACTTTCATTATGGGGTTAAAGAGTAATATTCTCCATATAATGTACAATATGTTAACTTAGCAAATACACTTTTACAGATCATAGGGTAGGCAATTTATCTCCCTCCAACTGATTCACAATATTTAGACATGGAATAAACAAACAACTACATAAATAAATAAAACCAAAACATGGAAAAAAATAAACACATAAATAATTACGTGTATAGTCTTTCATTTTTGTTTTAGCAGAAATGTCTAGATTTGGCCTAACTTTCATTATTACTTGCTGCTTTTCTTCACAAGTAAGGGCTCCAAACGAATCTGCGAATAATCGATCGAGAACACAGCATTGAGAAAGGTGATCGGCACTGCTACATCCCACTGAATATCTTCACTAACCCTGTTACTTGTCTCAGGTCCCTTCCCCAAGCTTTGTTGTGAGGGAACAGTTTTCAAATCCGAGTCCCCATCCATAGTTCACACTTTCAAACACTGTCAAACTAAATTGACAATCGAACACTTTAACACTTCACAAGATCTCTTTCATCAATGGGATGTGACAGAACGCCAAGTGTTAGCATATCTCTTATTATAGAGACGGACTAGGCTGGTTTCACATAGTCCTTTCCCCGGTAAGAGCCGGTAAGACTCGAGCGCTTCCGATGTTAGTTGGGAGAGGGGAAAGGGGGCCGTGCAAATATCATTGAGTATTGTGACAGCGCTTCTGATGTTAGTGTGTTGTCATTGTAGAGAGGGAAGCGGGTGTGGGGGCAGCGCACACATAGCTAGAATATCGTTGAGTATTATGACGCAAATTGAGACTCAGATAGGTTTTATTTTATGCTTTTATTTCCCGTTAAAGTTTAACTCAAAATAAATAAACTAAAATATCTGGGGACTAGCCTAGTCCTACTAGGCCATTGACGGCACGCCACTGATCTCGACTTTACCTTAAAATAGAAATTAATTAAAAATTCGTAGGATTTGTGAAACAAACAGGTCTATACATTGTTTAGTGTGGTACGATATGTTTTTTATTGCATATTGTTTGTTAAAAATAAACTTTCACCTGAATGGAATCCTAATAGAGAGACTTTTTTTTTATGACCAAGCTTATGATACACATCTTTGATAGCAATAGACCTTTGTTTGACCCCTTGTCCGGGGAGAAATTCTATTTGACTGGGAAGTTGAAGATATCAATATATCAAAAGCAGGAAAAGATCAGTATATGAAGACTGTATTACATCATATCTTTTTTTTGAGCATGTAATATGAGCAGCGTATCGGCTTATTCATGGTTATTTGTAATAAAATCGTCGGGTATTATTGCATTTCCTTTTGTATGCGTTCCAAATGTCACATAGAACCTTTTAAGGCGATTCTCAGTACTAGTACTGTGATGTAGCAACTTTAAAGCGAGGTATTCAATTAGTTCTGATTTTGTTCTGATATCAACTAGAAAATCTTTCAAAGAAACATTGTGAATTACAGTGCCATCTGTGATGTGATAGTATGTAGGATTTCCTTTTGTCCTTTTAGTTCTCATTTGTTGTTTCAGACCGTGTCAAATACCAGCCTAATTTCATCATAAGATTTGGCAATATGGCAATTCTCTCCAAGAAAACTCCTGCAAAGTCTTTACATGTTTTGATTTTATGAGTCTTTATTGTTGAATTAACAAGTTCCATTCCATCTAATATTACAACTTTTTCACTGTTACAATTAGACACCAAAGAAAGGTGTGCCTCTTCCATTTCATATGTTTTGCACAGAGCTTCTATTTGGCTTATAACCTGAGCTTTATCGTGTTCCATCTGCAGCAAATAAAGATCCCAAACTCATATTTACCAATACAATCTCGTAAATTAAGCTCTGGTTGACTTCTTGTTTTGATAACAAACCGTTGCAAAAGTTTTCTTTCTTCTTGAACGTTTATTAGCTTGTGGTTAATCAAAACTTTTGCTTTCAAGTTTGTGTGCTTGAATGTAGCAATAGCTCCTTTTTTTCAGAGGATCCCAGATACTATTCTTACCTTCGATTAGCCTCTCCTGGATTTTTTTTATATCAGTTTTGTTTAAAATAGAAATTAACTAAAATCGCTTAAGATTTCTGAAACGAAATAATAGGTCTACCAAAGCTCATAAATGAAATAATATACACTGTTACTTTCTCTATTGCATTATGAACTAGGAACGCTGTTACAAAAAAATGATGAAAAAGAAACATCTTTGTTCTCCAAAGATCATAAGAATCAAAATAATCTTCCACGACCTTAATTAAAAAGTATATCAGTTGCTTATAGCTCAGAAATTACCGATTTTATAAAAATATATTTTAAACAAAAGATTTTTATCTTTAATAATACTACAAATTTACAATGATAAGCAATTCGGTACCTCAAATAGTTACGGGAAAATGATCAAAATGGGAAATTTTTCCCTCATATAAAATACCCTCAATGTCATTTACATGAGAAAATGAGAATCTCCATCTTGTTTATAGTAATAAACAGTGTCTATATATAAAATGTAATCAAAATAGTTAAAGCAAATTTTGAGAAAATCGAATTTTTCTCTTTTTGGCCTTCAGTAAACTACCTTTAAATTTAAGGTTAGACATCGAATTCCAAAAACCGCTCTGGGGGACCTTATGAAAACCCCATATATCACGTTTAATCCCAATCGATAAAATAGTTTCTGCTATAGCCGAGGTACAGACAGAGAGACGGCATTGCGAAAACTACTTTTTATATTATTTCAGAGGGCCACGAAACGTCGACATTTATCAAAATCTCCAAGTTCAATTTTTTTGGTGATCACATTAATTTTCTCCCCGAGGTATCGAAAGAAAGTAACAAACAATTTTCTGTTTCCGCTAAGATGGCGGCGTGTAATGAATGTTGTTGATATATATACTGATGTACTAGTGGCTATAATTTCCTGATATTGGTTGATTATGCATGAGGAATCATCAAGTAATTGATAATTCGTTTACCCTATCAATGTAAAAAGAACTGAGGAAGTTTCTTTGGAAAAGGACAGTACACACAGGAACTGAGTAAGTTCTTCGACACGTTTTCTAACTCACTAGAGGTTTAGAAAGCTTTGATTATATCCTTGAAAGAGTTGATGATTCTATCCGGAGGCGGAATAAAAACTGGAGAAAAGCACACATTTGGTAACCCCATTTAAATAACCACGTCTTCCCAATTTTGGTTTACAATGCCCTTGTTATGGTATTCCCTCAACTTATGATTGTATAATATAGGTTTTTGCTGAATGATTATGGTGTAATTCCGCACTCGAGCCATACCGACCGAGCGGCCACCGTCTGTTGGCGATGACAAGTGACAACATTTGTGGAAATAAGGTGTCATGTGATCAGCAAAACGAACCCTCCAGCCATCGATCTCGCTTTTCTAGATTGGAGCTGCTACTTTTTGGTTCAAGTAGCTCCTCATTATTTGTACTCACGGGGTTGAGTTTGAACTCGTTCCAGACCCACCGATTCACAGAACATCTGTATCTGATCCAAGGATCTCTACATCTGCAGCCAGGAACTCTGACCACTAGACCACAGTGATCCTTTGCTGAATGACGGTAAAGTAATTTCATTACCCATCACTGCCAGTTGAACTTTTCAACTTTATTTTTTATTTTTACCAAAACAAAGCACAAACAAAACAAGGATGATCACCGCAAATTCCAATTTTGAAGGTTACTAGCGTCACGTGGAAAGTTCCCGGCTTTGCGCCTGAGCAGTGAACGTATTTTTTTCACCACGAAACAAGTGAACCAAACTGGATGAAACATGATAGTAGGGGAGACAACCTGCTTTGTTTCAACGTGCCCCACTGTGTACTATCGTGTATCAGCCAGTGTGCAGCGACTCGTTTGAAAGCATGTACCTAGTCAAGGTGGAATGATAAACGATGGAAAACAATTACACAAAAATGTTTCGTTTCATTATGTTTAGAAACATTTTGGCATCCCACGCGTACTCGGCCCAACCCATTAAATGTTAATTTTAATTTTTACCTTCTCTCTACTCTACAGGTAGAGAAAGTAGGCTATTGTGATTGTAAAAAAATATATAACTCAAGATTTTGATGAATTTCGACGTTTCATGACCACCCGAATTCGAAAAGTGGCTTTTGGATTTCCGTTTGTCAGTACCTAGGAGTAGAGCCTAAACTATTTTACCGATCGGGCTAAAACTTGGTATTTAGGGTTTCCATAGGGTTGCCTCGGGGCTTTTTTGGATTTGGATATCTGACACTAAATTAAGGGTAGTTTACCGAAGGGCGAAAAGAGAAATAATTGATTTTCTCAAAATTGGCTCCAATGATTTTGATTAAATTTCATTTCCAAGCACTAATCAATGTTAAAAGCAAAATGGCTATTTTAAATTTTTCGTGGACATGACTTTGATTCCTGGTCTTATGCTTAAATGCTAATTGTTTTATATCTCCGTAACCTTTCAAGATATGAAATTACTTATCATTGCAAATATGTCGGTTTATTTATAATACAAATCTTTTATTTGAAACATATCTTTATAAAATCAATAATTTTCAAGCTATATGCAAATAAATAAATAAATATAAATGGCTTTTCGAACACAGGTAAGGTATTGCGGCCGTAAAAAAAATCTAGCCAGAGATGTTGATGAATGTCGACGTTTCATGACCCCTCGAACCATAAAAAATGTTTTTTGAAATGCTGTTTTTCTATGTGTCTGTTTAACCCTAAAATTAAGAGGATTTAATAAAGGGCGAAAAAAAAACTATTTTCTCAAAATCGGCGCAAACGATTTGGATTAAAATTCGTTTCTAGCCGTTGATTAAGATTATAAATAAAATGGCTATTTTCATTTTCCCATAAAAATGACTTTTAAGCTACTTTACAGAATTGGAAATTTCCGTATCTCCGCAACTATTTGAGATACTAAATAATTTATCATCGCAAAATTGTAGTACTATTAAAAAAAATTGTAAAAAAATGTAAATATATATTTACAAAACCAATGGTTTCTGAGCTATGGCAAATATATTAATACAATTTGGTGAGCTTTAATAGTACAGAGATACTTCTTAAGTTTTAACGCAATAATTCCCTTATCACATAGAGTAAGTAAATAATTTAAGTCTTTCAAAAACTTGACGGTTTTTTTCCTTAAACCTCTTAGTTAGGGGAAATGTTTGAACAATTATGATCTACATATCGCTATCATTTGAGACTCGATAGTCAATATCTAGCTTTTTATTGGTCTAAATTTATAATAATTTGAGGAATTTATTAACAACGTGATAACCATACATTGTGCAACCCCTAATAAAATGTCAAAATTTTTAACTGGAAGTAGAAATTTTAATACGAAGTGTTGACCCTGGTGGACACAATATCGACCTTTTGCATTGGTCCAAATATTCAAATGAGGACTTTAATTCTTTAAAAATAAAACTATAAAATTTAAAACTGAGAGTCAAAAATGTTTTACTTAAGTATAGCTCAAATTTATCTCGGTTTTCTAGTGTATATTATTTAGTTTGTACATATATTACGAGTTTAAGTAAATACCACCATTTTTAAACAATGGAGTGAGAGAGTCCGTGCGGAGTTTCGTACCATTTATTTTTTCCTTAGGGTATGCCACCAGGGTTTGTTGGTTAGAAATTCTTGCTTCTACTGGCTTTGGTGGATATATAACTGTCTTATGAGGTTTGGGCGACTATCTGGGTGTGGTTACTTCGTCCCGGTGAGATAATAGGACGATGTTGAGGCTGATTATGTGGCGACAGTAGAAGTTTTAAACCTAAATTAAACATAATTAACCAGGTCGTGGCGACCATGGGAACAAGGCTCCTTCGGTAAAAAAAATAAATACCGATTGTATCGTCGGGAATCGCACCCGGGACCTATAGATTAGTAGCCGGGAATTCGGACCAATAGACCAAGAGGCCGGCCAGGGTGGTTTTTGGTTATAAAATATAAATCATTAACATAAATTATTTTATCAAACCTGCTTCAGTGGCCGCATTGTCTAACGCACTACCTTAGTAGTAGGCCAGACTGCTGAGGGAGGAGAGGATTCTAATCTTGGTGGGGTGTACTGAGGGATGTTTTCCCAAAGGTTTTTCAACTCTCCATCCACGTAAATGTGGGTGTACACATATATATATATATATATATTTCATGGGATATAAGTTTATTTGTTTATTAACACCGCATCCTAATACCCGTTTTAAAATACGCATATGCACTTATTGCGATCATGTGCCAGGAACGAATAAAGTGTACCCGCATTTGCGTGGAGAAACAGTGGAAAGCCATTTAGGAAAAACCTCTTTCAGTATAACCAACCGGGATTTGAACTCTCCACCTCCTTTTTATATGTGACTGACAATTCAATCTGACATAATCCCGACCACAGATGTGGTTCGTGTTTTTGTCAATTAACTAATATTTTATTTTATTATTTTATTTTACATTTTGTGTTGTTTGGTAACGAGCCAATTTAAAATATCCATCTAGTTTTACTTGCTATTTTTGAATTTAAAATTGGATATGTGTACTTTGAAATGAAGGCTCAAAAGAATTCACAAATACCTACATAATTTGATTTTCATATACATTCGATTTTGCATATACAGCTTTTAATGTTGTATTCATTAATATTGTTGGTTGTAAAAGCTGTATTTTGTTTTGTGTCCCTGGTCTTGATTATTGTTTTATCTTATTTGCCCGTGAAATTGAATTTAATTCATTTATAAATTGGATTGAATTTTACTTTGCAATATTTTTGTAAGGGTGATATTATTGTATTTATTTTTGTTTTTGAAGTCGTTTATAAAGTGAGGATGACGATTATTAATTATTATATATATAGATATATATGTAATATATTATATTAACTATTGAAACATTAACTACATTTAAAAAATGTTTATCATTATTAAGTTATTATGTAGAGTTCATAAACAATATTCATTAACCAGTTTAAATGGATTTGATTTTTATAACCAAACACCTAAAAAACAACGAATTCATGGAATGTTGATGGTAAGTGTTCAAATGTATATTAAATAAAACCTAAAGTTTTTTTATTATTATTATTATTATTATTATTATTATTATTATTATTATTATTATTATTATTATTAGCACCGCGTCTTACTAGCGTTCGGGTTATACGCACTATAGTTATAAACTTAATAAAAATCTGTTCAGTAGTTTTATTAACTTATTTCAACTCATTTATTTCCATTTATACTGAAATATTATTTAAGGTGACGCTGTAGGGAACATTAGTTAAGGTCAACATTTTCACAGTTTTTATAGCGAAATATTTTTCTAGCAAAAATAAATTGAATTAAATTAAATTGAATAATTTTCCAGTAGGAACACTGAGTTTAATTTTCTTCAGATGGAGATATTAACAGTTCTTGAATCTCTATTATATGCTTAGTGGCATTAGATGACAAACCTTATAATCGAAAAGAAAATGTTGTCATAAATTCCCGGAAACCCTTGATAGAGACTCAAGAACTTTGAATATCACCTTTTGAAGATAATTTAATTTATCATTTTACTGGATAACTATTTGATTTATGTTGGCCAAACAAAAGTTTTTGCGTTTAAAATCTGAATAAACACTGTTCTTAACTCTC
>CABFVX010004434.1:2791-32322 GCA_902151425.1 Timema shepardi | reverse complement strand
TCCCTACACCCCCACCTTTATGTTTACACATATTGAGGGCATTAAATAACATGTTGAACAAATTTTACAAATTATCTTAATAATATTTTTTAATCTAAAATACATTTGAAAAAGTTTCATTGACGTTCCCACGCGGCCGGCCCGTGCCACTAAAAGTAACTGACTGTATCGGTGATATCATTTATCAAACAATGTCTTCTTTTTTAACCTACATTCGTGGTCACGTGGACTAAACGTTAAGTTCGTTTAGTTGTGCTTGCTGGTGACGGATAGGTTGGGGAGCGAAGACCGGCTGTGTTAATTAATGGCTTAGTAAAAAAGTTAACTAATCTCCCTTCACGTAGCTGCGTATACAATTACTCTAAGCCTTACTTTATTCACACATCCAAACATAATCAATTTAATTAAAATTTCGGATACCCGGAACGCTATGCAAAATAAAAACATATATATATATACATATAACCTATATATATGCATAAATATATATTTTATGCAAATATTAATGTATATATAATTATATTTATGGATAAAATATGTATATATGTATATAAATATATTTATGTATATATATATATAAATATATTTATGGATAAACTATATATATATATATGCGTGTGTGTTTATTATTATGAACTTGACTCAAATATCATTAATAGTCATTGTTTTTACATTTATTTTTAACTTGTTTCCGTGGTCGAATAGTCCAGGGCATTACTCTAGCACTAAACTGGATCGCCTGTGACGGCTATATCAGGGTTTGAATCCCGGCCGGGTGTAACTGAAGCTGGTTTATCCTAAATTGTTTCCCCATAATATGCATATGCTGGTACATTCCTCTGTAATATCTTCCTGATATTCACCCTATTAGTTGATATCCTCAGATAGGCCGAACGGGTGGTAAGATGCAGTGTACAAAAAGTATATATATTGATTGTGAGTAGATATTCGCACCCTACTCATTTGTTGTTAGGTTTTTTTCGTGTATTACGTATTTAAAAGGTATATTTTGACATCACCTGCCAAAATGAGAAGTTGATCTGACTGCGATGTTACCCCAGTCAGGACATTGTCTCGATTGGCTGTCCTGTGCACGTTGCGATCTACTCATCAATCAAACAATAGACAGGACAAGCGCGGCAGGTGGGACAACAGGACGACCGTCACTGTTTTTATACCAACGTGACACCACCACATTTCCCTGCCAGATGGGAGCTAACTAGTTGTACGATAAAACAATACTTCATTTTTCACATCTTGTTCTTAATTTTCTTTATTAAAAATACTATCCTATTTATTATAAAGCTAACTTGCATTTATTTATAAAGTGAACACAAACGTTAAAATGGGAAATATAATATATCTATGTACTTTAAGTTTGGCTGGAGGGATTGGTGTTTTTGTTTTTTATCAATCCGTTGAGTATATGTGAATTAAATATTGATGGTTTTATTTAATTAATAAAAGTATTTTAACCAAAACAATCCTACTGCTGTACATATGGATAAAATATTATTTTTATTTAAGATATTTAACTTGCACTTTCTAAACCTACTGATTATATCAACACACGAGAATTTCTATGAGCGAGTGAGAAAGGGCCTACCAATTTTGTCGGGAAAGGTATTTTCACTTTGACAGGGGACCAACGGCTTTGCTTTCCCTCCGAAGGAAGTTATGTGATGGATTTTTATACCCCCAAGAAAAATCTCTCTACCCCGGCTGGGTTTGAACCTATGAACATCGGGTCCTGAGGCGAACACTTTACCCCAAAAACAACCGAGGTTGACTAGATAAAATAAATGGTGTGACACAATCGGTTGCACTTTTTCATTTAGTATATTTAATAGCGTGTGACAACATTTTCAAGAATCACTCAACAGTAGTAAACTAGTGGCATTTTTTTACATACTCGTATAGGCCTATCACACTTCCCAAATACTCATTTTGAACCAATCGATATAGCCATTTTCTAAAAGTCTTAAACTTTCAAAAATCAGTCATCAATAAAGTATCTTTAATTTTAGGATTTGAATAAAAAAATCATGGTTTGGCTTCGAGGTGTGGCCATATATTATTTGAATACGGAATCCATCAAACGTTTTCGGCTATGGCCCCAGGGACAGACAGAACTTTTAAAACCTCCTTTTTTATTACTTTGTGGACACATAAAACGTCAAGATACAACATAATCTCGAGGTCGAAAGTTTTCACTCTTTCTATACTTTCTCTAAGAAAAACTCCATGGCGTCAGCTCCCAATCGAGCCCTGCCGATAGAGCGGCCACCGTCTGTTTGCGAAGATAGTGTCAACTCATGTTGATAAGAGGGTGTAATGTGGTTTAATAGTAACTAAACCACAGAGATGATCACTTTCTCTAATGTGATGCTGGAGAAGACTCTAGAAGACAAGGCGACGAATGAAGTACCTAAGAAGAGTGGGTGGGAAGAAAACCATTTTGGATGTGATTCTTCGGTACAAAGTAAACTGAATTGGACACATCCTTATGAGGAACTGTCTTTTACACGACGTCATAGAAAGAAAGAGGAACTTAGGAAGGGGAAGGATTCAACTATTGGATGAGCTGATGGGAAGAAGAATATTTTGGGAGCTGAAGGAGGAGGCAGAGGACCGGGCGCATTGGTGGTCTAAGCCCGCTGACAAAAGGAATGGACCTGTGAAAGACAGAACACATAATAATATTAAAAATAATAATAACTATGGTTATAATAATTATTATAATAACAACAATAATTGTTTATTTAGGATTTAAAAGAAAATGATATAATTGATTTTATGATAGAATCCCGAAGTACATAAAGGTACATCTTCAGGTCTTCAGTTAAACATTTAAAAAATAATAATAAAATAATTAAAAATGGTAATTTTTTTTACACCTATTATAAAATTTCCTCTCAAAAATATTTACATAGTTTTTTTGAAGCATGCCTTGAACTATCCAGTCTTTAATTTTATTTTTCGCTATATTTATTTCAGGGATTTCTCGGAGTGTTGGTGGTAGCAAATTAAACCATTTGGGGATGGTACATCTCAGTTCCTGTTTACCATAGTAATTAGAGTATTTGCCGATTGTATACACTTCTTTGTTAGAAATTGAGCGGGTGTTAATGGAATGGGTTTATATCTGCTTGTATTTATCGGAATAGTAATATTCTACAAAGAAGCTGTACTCATATAATTGGTTAAGAGGTAGAATTCTATGTTTAATGTTTGTCTGTTTGTTAGTATTTTTGGTACTAAATATAATATAATTTTCAGGATTTTTTCTTGCATAAGTGAAATTTTGATTGTAAACAATTCTGTCGTTCCTCCACAGATGAATATGCCATAAGATAATATTGAGTGAAAACATGATTTATATAGGCCTATTATTACTATTGTTTTGATATCTAAATACATTCTAAGATGATAAAAAAAATATATTTCAATCCTTTTTGTTTGTTCTCAAGTTTATGTATGTGCCTGTCCTATTTATGTTTGTCATTTATTAGTTTAAGGTAATTAATTATGGCTGTTTGTTGCGTCCAGTTTTTTGATACAGTAACAACATGTTTGTGTCCACTTGTGCAAACATTTATAGCTTTGATGCGTAATATTGACTCTTGTATGGTGCATTTTAGGATTATTATTATTATTATTATTAGCACCGCGTCTTACTACCCGTTCGGTTTATACGCACTTACGCCAATGTGAAATGGGTAGGGTGATTGTGATATGAAATGGAGGACCTACAGTTTAACGTGGGATCCGAACCACGGTGGAGGCCAGGCATTTCACACATTCAAGAGTTGTGATAAATACACGTCTTGTCAGAGGTGAAGGAAGGGTTTGGCAATCAGGTAAATGTGTTGGGACAGAGGATTGAAACCCGGCCCCCCGGCAAAGAAGTTCAACATCTTACCCCTAGACCGCCAGGTCACCTGCATTTTAGGAGAACAAATATGTTTAATTTTAGTTTTCTTTGCATTTATTACTAGACGATGATCATGAGTCCATATTTGTATCTCGTTGTAGTCTTGTTGCAGGTTGTATTGTGCTATTTCGAAGTTCTCGTGAATAGTCAGTACTGCGGTGTCGTCTGCGTATAGGTAGATGTGTCCATGCTTTACTTGTCTTGTGATAGTATTGACGTAAATTAGATATAGAATAGGTCCTAGTATCGAGCCTTGTGATACTCCCATATTTGTCACTTTGGTTTCACTTTTTTGAGTGCTAATTTGTACTTAGAAAATTCTCTTAGTGAGATCAACTTTAGTGTGGTCCACGGATTCCAATAATTTTTAATGATCATAATAATATAACAATGTCAAGCGTGTCAAACGCTTTTTTGAAGTCAATAAATAGGACCAAAACATGCTTATTGTTGCTAAGGGCTTTGTTAATTTTATTAGAAAAATGTTCTAGAAATTTTTTAGCGCTTTTTTGTTTTTGAAATCCATTTTGCCTGTGGTTTATTATATTGAGCTTATTTAAATAGTCTGTCAACGCTGTATCTTTCTAATATCTTCTCAAAAGTTGGTAGTATTGCTATTGGTCTGTAATGACCGTAGTATAAATGGCTCCCACCTTTGTAAATTGGTCTAATAAGAGAGCATTTCATTTGGTTGGGGAATGAGCCAGTTTTTATTGAGGTATTTATTATATCTGCTGGTGTCATAATTAAATTTGGTCCTATCGTTCGTATTTCTATCATTGTAATGTTATCATAGCCTGGCGATTTGTTTGGTTTTAATGAAGAGGTAATTTTTATTAATTTCTGTACAGGTAGTTCTAGGAATGAATAATGAAGTGTTGGCTAATGTGTCTTCCATTTGTGTAAGTAGTTTTATATCGCTTTTATGCAATATTTCAATTATTCCATTGTCAAAAGAGAATGCAAAATTGTTACACACAGTTTTTAAGTTATTTATATTTTTTAATGTGTGCGTGGGCTCTTTATCTAAGTTATTTTTGCTACGTTTACCTATAACTTTGTTTACTTCACGCCACGTGTGTTTCATGTTACCTTTTAAGTCCCTAAATAATTTCCTATGGTATTCAATTTTTTGCTTTGTTTATAGCTTTTTTTTACCTTTTCCCTCTCCTTTTTACATTCCTGCAAATAAATTGTATTAGTTAGAGTTGACTTCCATTGATGATACTGTTTATTTCTGATTTTAATTAATACTAAAAGGTAGGTATTAATCCAAATTGTGTTGGTTGTATTTTGTTCAGAGATTGGCCAATTTGTTGTATTATATACTTCCTTAAAAGTCAAAATTATGTTGTCATTATATGTGTTAGAGTCTTGTAAGTCCGTAGTCAGGTTTCCCCAATCAACTTATTTTTGTTTGCTTAACGCAGAATTTCTGTTTATTTTAATTATTTTGATTGCGGGAGACGGTGAGCATTTATTTGGTTTATTTTTATACATTATTTTCATCGCTGTAGGATAGTGATCTGACATTTTTATACTAATTATTCCTGGTATTACAGCAAAGTGATCTTTTGATATACGTATAAATAGGTGGTCAATAACTGATCTAACTATATTGTTTTTAGAAACTTCTTCCCGAGTACACTTATTATTTACATTTTTAGGTTCTTTTCTGACAACATAGTTTCATATCTAGTATGGACTGGGTTATATTTGTATTTTATGTTAATGTTTGTGTCACCTGCTACAATGAGGTTTTCTTATGTAGGTTAGCTGTCTAAGTTCTCCAGTTCTTGTATAAAGTCACGCTTATTACTAACTGGTGGTGTATATAAATATATCATACTGTATTTGTTTTATTTTGACTTGTGATCAGTGACCATTAAATGCTTTCAAAGTGTTTTGTGGGTTTAAATGGAAGCTATGTGCCTTCTTTACAAATAACATCTCTCCACCGCCTCCGGTTTTCTCCCTACAATAATTATAAAAGTTATATGACTTATATACTTCTATGTTATATAGCTTTACTTGTTCGTTTGTTATCCACGTTTCAGTAAGTATGATGATATTTTAAAAAAAATTAGCTATCGTATTTAACAAATAATAAATTTCACTAAATTTTTTTTTTAAAAGAGAGTTGACATTCCACGCGATTTCATTCAAGCTATTATTATTCTAGTTTTTAAAGTTCTTTTGAAAATTCTCTAGGCTTAGGATTCCACGTTAAACTGTAGGTCCTCCATTTCATCTCACAATCACCCTACTATTACACATTAGCGTAAGTGTGTATATCCCGAACGGGTAGTAAGACGTGATGCTAATAATAATAATAATAATAATAATAATAATAATAATACTTATCTGGCACTGGTGCTGATTAAGAGTGTTGCGTATTGAAATTCTCTCCAAATTTGGTTTCCCCCAACTCTCAAGTGCAATCTACCCTGGATTGAAAGGATTACAGGGGACTAAGCGACTGTTCAACTTGAAGTTGTTACGGTCCGTTGAGTGAAGAAGCTCTTGAACATTTTGAGAGTGTTACGGTATTACGAGGGCTTTTAATAATGCCAAGATAAACTACACTTGCACTGGGAAAGGAACGTTGAGGGGGTGGGGCGGGTGCCCGTTTGCTAATTTGGGAGAGTCACCTCTCAATAAAAGTTGACAGCCTAGATCAGTGATCCCCAACCTAGGGGGTGCGAATTACTTCTAGAGAGGGCTTGGATAAATTCAGAAATAACATTAAAAATCATTTAAGAAAGTGAAAACTTTTTGTTTTATTTCAATCAGTTTTCCAAAGTAATGAAGTTAATTTTTCTTGCAGTATTGGATACAATCCCTACCAGTCGTGAAAAAATTAGGTGACCAACCAAAATGTAAGACGCTCGTGCGCATGCGCGTGTTTATTTTCAACCCCGCCAGCCTCGGATTCGCCGCTCAATTTCTCTCCACTACCTTCTTCTCAGCTACCATTGCGGCCATGTACAATACTACCGAATCTTCAACTCTGACTCTCATAAAAACTAAACGGTATTGTCAACTTAAAGTGAATAGCAATTTGCGATGTACTTTATCAAACATAAGCCCAATATTCAACAAATTATGAAAATAATCATCACACTAATTGTCATTTTTTTCTCTGTTCCTATTCGCTGCCAGTGTTACATTAATTTTTGTATAGAATAAAGATGTGACTTGAAAGCTTTTATTTCTTATAACGATTCCAAAAAAATAGTTTGTGGGGCAGGAGGGCACGTGGAAATTGTATGATCTACTTAGGGGTCGTCAGCTATAAAAGGTTGGAAACCATCGCCCTAGATATGGGTCAGAAACCTTTTTGATATCGTAGGGCCGAATGGTTAGAGAAACAAATTTGGTGGGCTGGTTTGGAAAAGATATCAATTAAAAAATGTCAATATTATAGTTATCATATAATATAATAAGTTATTTGTCTATTTTTATAAACACAATAATTGTTTGTTTGCTAAATGTTTCGTGGGACAGATAAAATCAGTCAGAGGGCTGTATCCGGTCCGCGCACTGTAGGTTGCTGACCGCTGCCCTAGATGCTCGATCTTACATCGGAATTAGTAATTTTAATTCATTATTACTCTTACATTAATTTTGGAGCCTTACATTTTAATAACAATCTGAGCTATACGAATATATATATATATATATATATATACATACACACACACACACACACACACACACTAAAGTGAAGAATTAAGAAAACCACACACATATACGTTTTCTGGTTCGAGCCTAAGCTTGTATCTAATATCACGGTTAATCACAGATTTTCATCACATGACCCGCTATCCAATTTAAGGATCAAATAATTAAAATTATTTAAGTCAAAAAATGGTAACCCAGTAAAATAAAAAATATTATTTAACTCATTTTATGTTATACTACGTTTAAACTCTAAATTATAATTCAAACAAAAACTACAGCTGTTTTAAAAATAGCTATTATGACCAAGGCCTGGATTTTGATTATCTACAAATTATAATGAATTTACTAATAAAATGACATATACATTCTAAAAAATGACTTCAAATTTTCAAAAAATTGTAATATATAAACAAAAACTAGCAATAGATGCTCACGACTAATTCAAACACCCAATTTACAGATGTAAAATCCAATGAAAATCCCTTATAACAATCAAACTCTTGCATTATGCTAAATATACCATTGATTTAAAAATATCTGCTTCGAAAGTAATTGCCATTCCCTTCCAATGCAACCCTCTCCGCCTTAATTGCACCGTCTTGCCAGGAATGTGTATTTTACCACCATATAAGCAAAGAGGATACAAAGTTTATTTATTACTTACATTAGCTAGCTTATTATATCGACAAGTGTGGTTTGAAAAATTTATATTTATGCATTTATAAAAATGTCGATGGTATTTAAAAAATATACTTAACCAATAAGAATGCCTTAAAATGACACAAAAATGAAAAAAATACACTCAAAATTGACGCGAACCAAGAAAATATCACCTCAAATTTTAAAATAACAAAAAATCACACACAAAAAATTGAGCTATAAAATATGCATTTTAACAAGAAGATCGTGAACAGAATTTATATACTTATGAGCATTGATTGTACATGATGAACCCAGAAAAATATGACATGTAATCGTCACACTAGTCATGAGTTTCTCGTCCCAACGCAACACTAACTGCTTAAACTTAATACGCACTTAGAAACATTGTTGGCTAACTGTTCCCGAGTGTTTCCCAGCTGTTGGCCAAAATGGGAACCAGATTGTTGGCAAACATTAAAGAAACAATGCTTCACGTTCAGACTACAATGAATTATGAAACATTTGTTTCCCGTACAGAGTTCAGTTGAGTGAAAGAGTCTGTTGAGGAGGATGCTGATATGGCTTGTGCTTTGTATGTATACTTCATTCACGGGAGGAGTTTACCTCTGAAAGGTCTTTTTTCTTACCAATATCCTACTATATAATAGATTTCTGGTAGGGAAAAAAGTCCTTTCCCAGGTAAACTCCTACCGTGAACGAACAATAGTTATGAGCTGTTCAAAAAGACAGAAAAGATAAAAAAAAACTGATGCAGGTCTATAAAGTGTTTCAAAATGGTTCGTACTATGCAACAAACAAGCTTCTGACATAACTGAAGCTCAAAGACGGAAATGGTTTTAGAAACTTCACTCAAATGTTTCCTACATATTTTGAATTTATATTACAAACGGTTGGTCCCAGAATAATGAAAAGATACACAAGATTTAGAACAGCAATCTCACCTACTAGCACATATTGCTTGTTGTCGAAAATGTTGGCCAACATTGGTTTTTGTAGCCCATTTGAAATGGATAGCGGGAAACATGTTTTCCCCGCCGGGAAACACACAGGCAACATGACAGTTGGCGGACAGTGTCCCAACAGTTGGGGAGTAGTTAATGAACAGTTGGCCAAATGTTTCCCAACGGTTTTTAAAACAAGGGCAACATGTTGGCAAACAATGTTTCCTAGGGCTTACTAGGTTTTATGCTCTCAATCGATTTGACCATTTTTTCGCCGACTTTCTTTTATTTAATAAGTTAAGGACGTTTTGTTGATATATTACATATTTTCCCCAAGGAACTCAATAAAAAAGTAGTAAAAAATGTTGTGAAACTTTAAAATACGACCCGTGAACATTTTATATATTTTTTTTCTGAATTGGTCCTTGTACAAAAATAAAATAAAAAAAGTTGCTTACCATTGTTTTAGAGAGTAAATCACACGTAAGCTGACATTTCAATTAACGTCTAAAACGGAAACAACGATAAAAGAGGGAGTTTAGATACAAAAAGTACAATTTGTAGTCGAGAATTTATCTCAATCTTCATGAACATGTCTCATGACTAAACCATGCCTTTTGTTTTTTTCACAATACATTCAAAATCAAGGTTTTTAAAAATTTTCATCTTTGGTGTAGGAATCGGGAGGGTTAGATTTTTTGTGTGTAGAACCTTGTCTTACCACCCGTTTGAGTTATTCGCTTATGTTCTAATCACACTAATGTGTTAGGGATTATGAAGATTGAATTTAGATGAAGTGTACCCGTATTTGCATGGAGGGAGGGTGGAAAACAATTTAATAAAACTCAATCCACCCGACTGGGATTGAACCCCGATCTCCCCGCCATCAGCAGTTTAATACATTGATAGTAATGCCTTAGACCATTGGGAAACCAAAGCTGGTCTTTTAGGGAATGCACTTTAACTAACATGGAAATAGGATGAGGAAATCACAGTAATGTGTCTTATGCGAAAACCCACCGCCATTGCACTCAGCTGGGATTCAAACCTCAACCTCCCCATAATTGGAAGGGTGAATTATTGCGAGCTTGACACCTTAGACCTTGTGACCACCAGCTTGGGTTGTATACCATATCAAACTTGGGTAGGAGGGTGTTCTTGGAACAAAACGCATTGTACATGCAATCCAAAAATAATTATTGCATTTCTTGTTTAGTAATAAAATTTGTAATATGATGCTTTTCAAACCTTTGCATAAATTTGTATCACATATCTCGATATTATAAATAAAATTAAAGAATCGGCCAGAGAAAAACTGTTTATTAAATTATTAAAATGCTATATTTACTTGTAACAATGTGCCTTTTTACTGAAGTATTCGCTCGAAAGTTGCCCCGTGCGTGATGTTTTAGGTTAAGCATCTCCGAACCGCAACCTTCCAGATCATATTTAAATACTACAAATTGCAGAAATAAACAACAAAATTGGGTTATCCATTTACATGTCACTATATCGGTTTATTTAATTTCTTTAACACCACGTCTTAGACTTGTACGTATATGTACTAACTACACTTATGTATTAATAGTGAGAGGTTGAGTTTAGAGGAAATGTGCCCATATTAGCATGGAGGAAACTGGACAGATAATTTAGGAAATCCAACATCAATACACTCTACCGAGATTCGAAATCCCGATCTCCCCGTTATCATTATTATTATTAGCACCGTGTCTTACTAACCGTTCGGGTTATACGCACTTACGCTAAAGTGTAATGGTAGGGTGATTGTGAGATGAAACGGAGGACCTACAGTTTAACGTGGAATCCGAACCACGGTGGAGGCCTGGCATTCCATGATAAATCTGTGCTGGGACCGAGGATTGAACCCCGGACCCCCAGCACAGAAGTCTGACACCTTACCCCTAGACCACCAGGTCACCGCCCCCTTCTTTCCCCTCCCCGTTATCAGAAGTCTCGTCTATGGTGAGAGTGACGCATTTCAGTGGTATTAAACCTGGTGTACGCGAACACATCTTAAGGGGTACGTAAAATCTCCATATATATATATATATATATCATTTAATGATGAACACTGAACGGTCGGGGACCGATTTAGGACTAGCCACGAGAAAGCCGGACGTAAGAACATGTGATCCGTGACCGTTATTTGTATTCTCCCCCTCCATCCCTCTCCTAGATGTAGATTATATAATAAGTATAACTTGCATTATGCACCAACAACCTCGGGGGTACAAAGTTGATGAGACCCGCCTCGTTCGCCGCGCGGTTTAACGCGCTACTCTCGTGTTAAACTAGACTGCCAAAGACGGGGAGATCAATGCTTGATCCCGGTCGGGTGCACTGTGGGCGGGTTTTCACCTAAACAATTTTCCACTCCTCCCTTCATGCAAATGCGGATACAGTTAATCTAAGTTAGGGCTTTATAATCCCAAATAAAGTGTGATTAGTAGATAGGCGTAGAAACCGAATGGGTAGTATGACGTGGTGCTGCTAAAAGAAGTTTAAGATAAATTATATCTGGGGGTACGTGACTAAAAAAAGGTCGAATATCACTGCTTAGACCATTCGATCCCCGAAGAGGATTTTTTTAAATAAATAACTATGCCTATTCTTTATTTTTAGCATACTCGGGCATCATTCCCTGTACATTCGTGTATGTCCCCCGCCCAACAAATATTAATGCAGCCCTCTGTCGGTGATAGGTTGGAAATACCTGTGTGCTTATCTAGGAATCAGACGGGCTCAAATAATGTGCACTGGTGGGCACACGGACAAAGGCGTCACTCGCTTCTAGCCTGGTTTTCTTGTGGCGGGGAGATTGGGGTTCGAATCTCGGTCTTTTGTACTGAGGGTGTTTATTACTAAATGGTTTCTCACCCCTCTTTCACGCATATGAGGACACATTTCCTGTAATGTATTCTATCCTCATTCCTGCTTCATTGTTGTAGATATGTGGGTAGTCAGGACGGGTAGTAAGACGTGGAGCATACAAAGGAGGGAGGTACAAAACACATAATATTATGTCCTAGAATTGTGTTTTTTTACACTGAGTCTTACCACCCGTCCCTGCTATCTTAATTTAACTTCACTAATAAGGTAGAGATGAGTATTGTATAATCAATAGAAAATATACTCACCTACTCACCTTTGCTGGAAGAAGGAGCCAGAAACCCAGAATAAAGCTATTCAGGGTTTGATCCTTGACCTTCCAGTAACCATACAACTCGAGTAGATACGATTGACGTATAGCCCGCGTGCCCACCAATGCTATTTAATCCCTCTGCTGATGAGTATTTAAACAACATACATGCATTACCCAATGATTCCGTTCCCTTACGGGGTAAGCATATAGCTAAAAAAAAAAAATTAACTGCAACTGCGTACTTAATCCACCCTTAATGTTTCTCTCGTTCACACATTCGTCTACAACATTCAGCCACGTCTTACATGGCCTACCCCTTCCTTTTGATCCACACACTCTACCTTCATATATTTGCTTCGTCACTCGATCCACATTCATCCTCTCAACTCGACCATTGAGTATTTAAACAATAATAATAATAATGAGGGATAAGTCCGATGAAACCACAAAGCTGTCCCCTCCAGTATATCTCGCCGAGCTGTGTACAACAGTATTTCCCTCAACTGTCCCCAGAGTCCACTCTTGTCGTGGATTGTACACACGGGCCGGCGGAGGAGGAGGATCAATTAGTTGGCAGAGCCTGAGCAACTAAGATTACAAGCGGCTGGCTGCCCTCGTCTTCCCCCGCACGACCCTACTCTACAAACTTTTATGCAGGCTACGACCCACTCACTTTCCACCCTCACCCCTTCTAACCACTCTCACCAACCTCTTCAGGGGGGATTAAGCCCTCCGGAGCGGCTAACGCGCCTCACTAGGGTGCCTTCACTCTCGTGGATCGCCACAATCTCTTTGCTGGGAACTAGCAGCCAGCTGCTAATGATGACAAATTATTAGACCTCGTCTTAAACTATTATAGCTAGTAGTTCTGTGAACATTATACCTCGCCTTAAACTATCATAGCTAGTAGTTCTGTGAACATTATACCTCGCCTTAAACTATTATAGCTAGTAGTAGTGTGAACATTAGACCTCGTCTTAAACTATTATAGCTAGTAGTTATGTAAACATTATACCTCGCCTTAAACTATTATAACCAGTAGTTTTGAAAACATTAGACCTCGTCAAACTATTATAGCTAGTAGTTATGTGAACATTATACCTCGCCTTAAACTATTATAGCTAGTAGTAGTGTGAACATTAGACCTCGTCTTAAACTATTATAGCTAGTAGTTCTGTGAACATTATACCTCGCCTTAAACTATTATAGCTAGTAGTTTTGAAAACATTAGACCTCGTCTTAAACTATTATAGCTAGTAGTTCTGTGAACATTAGACATCTTCTTAAACTATTATAGCTAGTAGTAGTTTGAACAGTAGAACTCACTCGCTTTATTTTTTTTAAATGCTAGTTACATAATGTTAAGAATTATGTCATGTCCATATCGTTACTACGGTCTTAAAATGTATCTTTGGGTTGCAGTTCAAATAGCTCATATAATAATTTCTCCTTGGATTTAAAGTTAATATCTTTCCTTGGTGAAAAGGCTAAATATAAAACAAATGAATACTATTTTCAATAGTACATTCTAGTATTAGAAAATAACCGTTGTCCACGTTGTTTAATAAGGCACTCACGCAATACATGTCAACATTAATCAAAAACGCCTAGGGGTTTCAATAGATTGCTGGGAATTTAATTTTTAATTCAAATCACTTGATATAATAAATTAAACAAAATACTTTTTTAGCAACCTCCATCTTGAAACGGATGACTAGATCGCAAAATCAGATACCTACGTCTTTTGGTTCACGTTTAAAGGATGTGCCTGCCAAATTTCGTTAAAATTGGCCCACACATTTGGTAGTAATCGTGGAACAGACAGACCAAACAGTGGAGTAGCGACGATTGGTCAATAAGTGTTTATTTTTTTTCACTGCAGCTTAGTAGCCATTCCAATTATACGCATGCATTTGTTACGCTGTGTGAATTGGGATGAGAACGCTATAGTTTTAGACTAAACGTACCCGAATTTGCTTTGAGTGGGCGTGGGAAAACATTTAGTAAAACACTCTTGACACACCAGACCGGGGTTTGATCTTCCCTTTACTGGCAATGAGTATAACATGAAATGGGCAGGCTAGACCCTGCAACCACTGAAACGGGTAAAAAGGGAATGGAATAATTTGATAGGGTTTTAAGTTAATTCCCCACAATTGACCTTGATAGAGGATTGGAAAAAAAACAAAATAAGAATCAAGGTGGGACTGTAGGTAGCGCGAATTAAGGGCGATATGTGTTCAGCTTTTATGTTGCTACGCGCATAAACGGACCTCGGCTAACACAACTTCGTGGCCAGCCTGTAGACGACCGTAACGGCTTCGCAAATATAATGAGGTCTAACGGAATGAATGTTTATCTTATTTCAATATAAAATTTGGTGGTGATCGTATAGTGGGTTAAATTAATTAAAGAAATCCTATATTTAAATTTATTTTAGCAATTCACTCGATACATGTCACTCGTCGTATTTAGTGTGAGAGTGGCCGTCAACCGATTTAAGATTAATTACAATATCCACTGCTTAGTCGTGATATAATATAACTACTACGTGCTATCACGCCTTATTATTTTTTATTATAATAATTATAGCCACGGCGACTAACCGAGCGACTAACGCGAGGGGTCGTTTAGAAGTTCACAAAAATATGACACCCCAGAGTTCACCTGGGAGCGTCCTTGGCCGTAGCCCGGTGAGGCCAGAGTACTGAGTCTCCTACGCGACTCGACGGATACTGTATTTTAAATATTGAAGAAATACTCCCATTGCTCCATAAGATTCAACATGGACGAACCTAACTGTCCCCCGGACCTTTAGCGCGGTCCAAGACAAGGGAAGGAAGCCACCCCCCCTTAATAGCTTTTAGGAAGCTATTGTTAATGGCGGCGACTCTCACAATATTCTTTAATACCTGGATGGCAGGTTTATTAACCTTACAATACCCCGTTATTGCCTATAGGGTTGCTAACACATCCCCTTTTCTGATGTGTTCACAAAGAATTGCATCAATGTCAAAAAAAAATTATAAATTAATCAAATATTGCTCCAGTGGAAACACAAGAGTTTAATTTTCTTCACACGGTGACCTCAACCGTTGGTGAATCTCTTTCAAGCGTGTCCCGGAATTTAATGACAACTTTTTCTCTTAATTTAAAAAGTCTAACTTCTAATGCCGCTATGCCCATGATAGATATTCAACAATTGTTGATATCAATCACCATGTGTGAAAAATTAAACTCTATGTTTGTATAGAAGCAGTATTATATTTATTTTGGTTAAAATAATGGTTTGATATAAAAACTGCAAAAAATACTGCCCTTTTCTCACTTTCCCTACATCCCTGCCTTAAAGCTCTAAATGCCGATTTATGAAACGGGCTGCTCCTCTGATAGTAAAGTTTTTCACATTCGCTGGATGTAAAACAAGTTGGTGTTTTTAAACATTACTTTATTCTCGTAAGCGTAGATATAATATTAACTAACGCCCGCATCATCGCAGAGCGCATCGCTGAGCACGCAGACTAAAAGTTAGGGTCGTCTGTCTGGTTAGTCAATGACGGATAGATCGGAGCCCGAATATCGTCCGAATGTATTGAAAGTGTTTTTAAAATAAATTGCTTTTCACTCTTCCATGCAATTGCGGATATACTTACTTTAAATTATACCTTACTCATACCTACCCTATTAGTGTAATTGAAATGCGATTAGCTCGGACGTGTATTATAATTTATTTATTTAGCACCGCGTCTTACTACCTGTTCAGGTTACGCTAATCTTAAATCTAGGACAGACACAACATCCAGCTCCCAGACATGTATTAAGAGCGTTCCTTATAGCAGGCCCAATTCAGCTTCCCCCTCGCATATGCGTGTGTGTGTGTGTGTGTGTGAGTGTGCGTGTGCGTGAGGTATGGGAGTAAAAGGGGAAAGAAAAAAGACCTACGAAATGCCAGAAATGTGTGCAGTACATTCGCATTTGAAAGATTACTCGACATCTTCTGCGGTGACGATGGGGGACAAAGCGACAAAGTTTCTTGTTAATAACTGAAGTATGTCAGGATAAAGATTTGTGCGCGATGATTATTTGTGAAGCGATTCTAAAAGGGTCAAAAAAGGCCTTTTAAATACAGTTTTTATCCAAACATAATTTAATATTTCAACAATTTTTGGTATTAGAAACTTTTATTTACTCTTTATCTACATTAATGTTTAATTAGAAAAAAATCCACGTGCTATGGTGTTGGCGTAAATTTACGATTTATAGCCGACTGTATTATAAGAGTTGAATATATATATTTACCTTCGAAACCATCAAGTACCGTTGTCGAGCATAATACAAGTGTCCAATATACTCAGGAAATCCCAGGTGTTGATAACACGCAGTTGTGCCTGGAAAGATAATTTTAGAACTTGTATGATCTAGAACAATGGTTCTCAAACTATTTTTATATTGTGCCCCTTGGTCATAACTAAAAGTCTAATGAACCCTTTGACCCGCCTCGGTGGCGTAGTTAGCTAACGCGCTAGTTTCGTGTTGAGCTAGACTGCCGAGGACGGGGAGATTGAGGTTTGAATTTCGCTAAGGTGAACTGGGGGTGGGTTTTCCTAAATGGTTTTCCACCCTCCCTCCACGCAAAGGTGGGTTCACTTCCTCTATATTCAACCTTCCCAATTCCTAACCCGTTAGTGCAATTAGTACTAAAGCGTATAACCCGAACAGGTAGTAAGACGCTTTATTAATTATTATTATTATTATTATTATTATTGGCCCCCCTCCTCTATAAAAAAATTTCCTAAATGACAGGTCCAATGACAAATGTCAGGTAACAAAGGGTAAAATTTCCCAACACGTTTGGTTCTCTTATCATTTTGTCAATTTTCCCGTTATACCTGCTCGCGTACCCCATGAAAATCGCACTCATACTCCCTGGGAGTGCGCGTACCACAGTTTTAGAACCACTGATCTAAAATGTTGATTTTTTTTTAATACACACTATTATAGCTAAATAATAATTACTGTCATTTTTTATAAGTATGTTTCTCTCGACAACAAACACGATAACATAAGTTTTTAATTAATACGAACTCATGTTCACCGTTTAAACTTGCAAAATATAAGCTCTAATTCTAGTACTAACCATGACTTCACGAGTGCCTGCCACATGTTCTAGTGGACAACACTCCTGGCTATTAATATAGAAGTTCCAGGTTTGATTCCCGGTGGTACCATTTTATGTATTTTTTCCGAAGGTGAGATATTCCTATAGTTTACATGGTCTGGTTAGTTAGGATTAAGTTAGGTAAAATATTTCTACTGGCACCACATAATCATCACATCATCACATCATCTCGTTGGAGCGAAGTAACCACACCTACATGCTGTCCCAAACTCAGAAGATGGTTACATACTCGCCACCTGTCGGTAAGAAGCCAATGAATTTCCAACCGAGAAATCTTGGTGGCATAGGGCCTACGTTAAAAAAAAATACAAAATTAAATTTATTCACTATATGTTCACATTGTTTCGGAGTGTTGGACAAGTTTATAAAAATCTCTGACAAAACAAATTAATCACTTTGAAACTTGGTAAAGATCCAAATACTATAAATAATGAATCATAAATAGGTGATAAATCACCCAAGTCAACTTTCTTGCTTGTACATTTTCAAAGGATTTGTAGTAAAGCCCAGCGTTAAGGAGGCCGTTTAGGTAAGCGAGAAATTATCGCGCAGACGTTCATATATAACATAATATTTAATTTCACGATGTTTTATTTCAAAATATGGTTTAGGCTAAAATAAAGTCGAAATGTTCTAACAGGGCTCTTTTTCCTTAACAAACTTATAGTTTTTTACTTTTATTAATAGAAAAAATTGTGTGAAAATGTGACATTAGCTCATTTTCAACCAATTTTTTAGTCATAGGAAAAGGACACACACAATTTTGTTTTGTTTTTTCTTTCAGAATGATGGTTAAACTTTTCAGGTAACATAGGTTATTCTAATCTATGTTATTTTCTGTTTGTTACAGGTAAGTTTCCGATAATGCCCACAAGAACAAAATGTCGTTATGGGTGAGTGTTTTTTTTTACATTTATATAATCCTTGCAATATCGAATAAAAACACTATCCTCGTAGATAAAAAATCCTGATAATACATCAGAAATAGCGTTTCAGGATTATTTTCCTCTACTTTTTCAATAATATCCAAAAAATGCTTATCAATCTTAATATTAAATAGTAAACTAAAACTAGTCGTTTTGTGAGAAATAGTGTTCCTACCTCTATTCAAAAAATGATAAGTGCATCAAGTAAAAAATAATGTAATGTTCTTATCATTTCTTAATTCTTAAAGATTTTCTTTGAAATTCATGTTGAAATTTCTCCTATAATTTCTTCTTGGATTTTAAGTTAATATATATCCTGCCCATAGTAGGAAGGAATATCTTAAAGGTATTTTTTTGGCGATCAAGTTATAGAGAAAACAAAAGAATACTAAATCCAAGAGTACATTATACTCATAAAGAATAACCATTAATCAAATGGTTTAATATGTCACCCGCGCCATATCTGTACATCGTCGGCCTGGGTTCAAAGAATTTCCCTGCTAAATTTAGATAAAATTTGTCCGTGAATTTACCCCTTATCGTGTCGCAAACAAATTAACAGACAAACAAAATGTCAAACAGTAAAGTTAAAACAATACATTCCTTCGCTCGTTCAGTTATTGTTTTGACTGTAATTTAAAGTATTGGTAGTTTAAATGCAAATTATTTAAAAACACATTTTAATCTTAAAAGTCTTGTTTATATGTCACAAAATATACTTATGAAAGATTTGACATATCATTACATAAATTATTCATTTTAAGATGGTGAATGTAATAAAACCTTGAGGAAGAAAACATCTCTCTTATATAATTTATAGAAATTAATATTTACACATTTATTCCCCTTCACTTATACCTATCGTGTCCTGGACAAAAATAAATCTAGAATAAATGGTACGGAAATCCGCATGGACTTTCTTGTTCTATTGTTTAAAAATGGACAGAACTCGTAATATATGTGAAACTAAATAATATAAACTAGTATACCCAAGCATAAACTGTGCTATACTTACAATACTACACCAATAAAAAATGTAAATATTGACCATTGAATCTAAATTGAAGGAGATAGATCATTGTTGTACAAACATTTCCCCTAAGAGGTTAAAGGAAAAAGAACAACTTTTTGAGATACCTAATAATATTTAATTACTCTATGGCATTGGACATAATTATTGCGTTAAAACATAAGTAGTATATCTGCACAATTAAAGCTCACAAAATTGTATTACTATATTTGCCAATATCTCAGAAACTATTGGTTTTATAAAAATATATTTTTATTTCTAATAGCATTACAATTTTTCAATAAGCTATTTAGTATCTCATATGGTTGTGGAGATATAGAAATATCCGTTTCTGCAAAGTACCCTAAAAGTAATTTTCATGGGAAAATGAAAGTAGCTATTCTATTTATTATCTTAATCAACGTCAAGCTAATAATTTTAATCAAAATCGTTAGAGCCGATCTTGAGAAACGTTATATTATCTCATTTCGTTCTTTAGTAAACTACTCTTAATCTTGGAGTTAAGCAGACACACAGACAGACGGCATTGCAAAAACAACTTTTTATGGTTCGAGGGGTCATGAGACGTCGCCATCCATTAACATCTCAGCTTAGATTTTCTTGTCGGTCGCAATACTTTATCATAAAGTGGACGCGCGCTCGTGTGTGTGTGTGTGTGTGTGTATATATATATATATATATACGTATATATACATATATACGTGTATATATATACACGTATATATATAGACGCGCGCGCGCGTGTGTGTATATATATATATATACGTATACGCGCGCGCGCATGTATATATATATATATATACGTATACATATATATACACGTATATATATATATATACACGCGTGTAGCTTGAAATTGATTGGTTTTTATAAAATCTAGATTTAAAATAAAAGGTGTTTATTATAAATAGACCTACATATTTGCAATGATAATTATATACACACACGCGTGTAGCTTAAAATTGATTGGTTTTTATAAAATCTAGATTTAAAATAAAAGGTGTTTATTATAAATAGACCTACATATTTGCAATGATAAATATATACACACACGCGTGTAGCTTAAAATTGATTGGTTTTTATAAAATCTAGATTTAAAATAAAAGGTGTTTATTATAAATAGACCTACATATTTGCAATGATAAATAATATAATATCTCAAAGCGTTACGGAGATAGGATGGGGAAAAAATGAAAATTTACGCACCCTTAAAGTCATCTTAACGAAAAATTAAGAATAGCCATTTTATGTGTAGTTTTGATCCATGCTTGGGAATAGAATTTAATCAAAATCGTTAGAGCTGATTTTGACAAAATTGATTTTTTTTTCTCTTTTCGCCCTTCAGTAAACTACCCTCAATTTTAGGGTTCGATAACCAATACCAAAAACCCCTCGGAGCAACCCTATTAAAACCCTAGATACCAAGTTTAAGCCCGATTCGTAAAATAGTTTAGGCTTTAGTGGGAGGTACAGATAGACAGACGGAAATTCAAAAAGCACTTTTTAGAATTTGGGGGGTCATGAAACGTCGAAATTCATCAAAATCTTGAGTTAGATTTTTTTTTTGACGATCACAATACTTTTTATACATGTAAAAATTAAAAATTGTATAATAGATCAATATTGATTTCAACTCATGATAACAAACTTTCTTCGGCCACATTTTGTATAGCTCTGGGATAGAAAATAAATATCCGCTACTAGATACTGGTTTTGAAGGAGTGATCCTCAGTGATATCGTAGCTCAATGATCTTCTCAAGACACTTCCAAGATTTGAGATATATCAGCATTACATTTAAAATTGTCCAATTAAATATGACATTAACACGCTCAACAACTGTTCAAACAACGTTTATCAATAATAAAAATACACCCATAATTCGTGTTATTTTGTCCTGGAAAATGATTGTAATGTGAATTTTACCCCTTCATCCCCCGTATCCTTCCTTTGTAAAGTAAAAAGATACACACGAGAATTTCTATGAGCGAGAGCGAAAGGGCCTACAGCTTTTTTTCCAGTAAAGGTATTTTCACATGCCACAACTGACATGAGACCGATGTCTTCATTTCCCTTCCGAAGGAAGTTGTGCTACGGATTTTAATTACTTGAGAAAAGTCCATCGACCCAGGCTAGGTTTGAACCCACGAATATTGGGTCCTAGGGCGAGCTCTTTACTCAAAGNCCGAGGTCAATTACACTTTAATAATGACAAGTCTGGTTAATCATATAAAATCAAACTAAACGCATTTACTGAATCAAATATTTATTTATTTATTGTGTCAAAAACAAATTGCTATAGAAACTGCAAACATATTGGCCTCGAATCGCGTTCACATTCATCCCACTTTAAGCTTAATTTTATTTAGTAACTGTTTTTTGTTAGTTTATACTATCAATAAAATATTTAATTGAATACAATAGTCTATTAGGAAGACGCTGCATCAAATACTCAAATGTAAATAATTACAAATAACAGAAGCTACCTTCTAATAAACAATGGAATTTCTTGTAGCAATATTCCATAAAATGCAATTTTTAATTTCCTTTATTATTATTATTATTATTATTGTTATTGTTATTAGGTGGTTTGTCTTTCGACAGGTTCATTCCTTTTGTCAGTGGAACTAGACCCTGGCTCCTCCCAGAATTTTCTTCTCGCATTCAAGCAATCTAATATTAGAATTCTCCTTCTACCTAAGCTCATCTTTCCCTCAACCTTTCCTTCTATGACGTCATACAAAAGACAGTTCCTCCTAAGGATGTGTCCGATCAACTTTGCTTTGTACTCAGGAATCTCATCCAAAATTGTTCTCTTCTCACCCATTCTTCTTAGGAATTCTTCATTTGTCACCCTGTTTATCCACCTGATCTTCTCAAGTCTTCTCCAATGCCACACTTCAAAGCTCTTCATTTACAAGAACGTTTTAAGTAATTTTTACACTTCACACAACATGTAAATGAGCTATTATAATCATTAAATAAATATATCGTTGATTAATTTCCTGGGCACAAGTCTTAACGCATAAACTGAATATTTACTTTTTCATGCCCCTAACTTTCAAAATGATATACCATCGCTATCAGCACGCACGTACTATAATTGGTCGACAAAATTTTGTTATTTAAAATGAACATTTTAAAGAATATTTTAAAGAGCATTTAACTATGTTGATTCTGGTAGGCGTACAGTTAGCAGCAAGTTCCATTTGCTCCATTTAAATTTATCGGTAAACAGTTTAATGTATATCTTCCGATCAACAGTCACACGTGATAACTCTGAAGCCAACCCTTCTACCAATGCACACGTGGACGCTAAAGCTAAGCTGCTCTGAACTAAGTCCCGCTTTTTATGGGTTAACATCGGAGAAGGTTTTTCTCAACCCTGGAAGTTTCTGGTTCAGATATATTCACACAAGTAAATTTATTTCTAAACATACCACTCAAAGTATTTATGGTGTGAAGCAAACACAGCTAGATCTGTGTTTTTGAAACAATTGATCGTGGAATTAGAAAGGTGAGTAGGTCCGGGCCCCCTTTGGGAATTGATGGAGGAGCCCCAATTACGTTCAATAGAAAAACTTTATATTATAATGGAAAGTAATCAAAATAAATAGAATTGAAAAATAAACGAATAAATGCAAATTTAAGGTGACGATCAAGGGAACGCGAGAAAAAGACTATTTCTACAATTTTTTTAATATAGCAATACATTTTTTGGCCAAAAGAAATAAAATATTTTTTCAGTACAAGAATATAGTTTAATTTTATTCACATGGTGCTATCAAAAGTTCTTGAATATTTGTCAAGAGTCTTCTGAAATTTATTGACAACTTTTTCTCGTCATTTAAAAAGTTTGTCCACTAATACCGCTATGTTCATGGTAGATATTAAAAACTGTTGATACCACCATGTGAAGAAAATTAAACTCTAATGTTTCAACTGGAGAAATATTTAATTTATTTTGTCAAAAAAAAAAGTTTTCTATAAAAACTGCAAAAACATTTACCTTTTCTCAAGTTACCTACATCTTCACCTTAATGAAGAAACCTTACATAGAGAAAGAGCAAAAATGTGGGAGGAATCCGTTGCTTAAAGGTGGCATATTCTTTCTTGTTTTCTATAGTAAAAGTTGCCACACGCACATTTAAACACAAATTGAAAGACAAATGGTGTAATATTTCCGCATCGCATTGTTTCCTTTACTAAAACTTGTAAAAAGTACAAAGGCCTATTCTGAAGAAGCCCTGCTCTTCTTGACACATCCTTTTCTCTTCCAGGACAGACTCACCTGGTCCTGAGGAATAAACCACGCTTGGTGTATCACCCCTAGAGAGCTATAAACACGGGACAGCCACTGCACCGCGTATGTATTATGCAGCCGTGCAGAGTTGTGGGGTCGACGGTTCGATTCTCTGGAGAGTACTCGGGACACGTTTCTGAAGCATTCGTACGAGAAATCAAACTGCCGTGAACACAATTCATGCTCCGAACACAATTGATGCCGTAAATTCACTTCGCTCTGCCAACCTAACTCAGATCGTAAAAACACTTCATGCTGCTGAGATATATATAGTTTATATTGTGTCTTACTACTTGTCCGGGTTATACGCAACCAATATAAATAACGCCGTAAATAAACTTGATGTTACCTACGTAACTCATGTTGTAACCTCACTTGATACTGCCATCACATTTCATTCTCCAAACATGATACAGGGGTAAACATAAATTCATATCATAAACAAACTCATGGTGTCAACATTATTGATGCCATGAGCATTTTTCATACTGACTACATAACGGCTGCTGTAAACAGACATTTAGCCTCACAATATGAGTGAAAATTACCCTGAACATAGGACTTATCCTGAAAAGCTCAGTGGTAGAGCTATGACGCGTTAAGGCAAGGATTCCAGGTTATATTCCCGTTTCCAGGTGTAATTTTTCAAATTTACGAATGCTAAACACAATTTATGGTACAAACATAATTCATGGTGTTAAGCGCGTCTTATGCTGTAAACATAATTAATGTTGCAAACTAAATTTATTCTAAAACTACAGTTCATGCTACAAACAGAATTTGTTCTAAACATGGTGCATGTGTGTCAGTAGTGTGAACTTTGCGATACAAAACTTAAAGTAAAATGTTCATTTAAGCCAAATATTCTCCAACATATGACAACGTTCTGAAATAATACTCCTTAAGCCTAGTACACACTTGGAAATATTGTTCGCCAATTTTGATCTGAAACTGTTTCCCGTGTTTGAAACATTGTTTCCCGTCCAGAGTTCATTTGCATGAAAGATTTCTCAAAATTTCACACGAAGGGCCTATAACTTTTTTCCACTTCATTCGTACCAACTGAGTAATTTTCGCCTATTTCATTAGATGCATCCAATTTTCAGAATATGATATCTAGATGGAGTAATCCTCACTAATAAGCATAAATAATAGCTTTGGCTATTAATATTATGAAAATATGCAAATGCAAATACTATGCATGCATTAATATGCAATCCCGTACAATTATTATAATAATGGTACAAATGGCTGCTATAAGCCAACTACCGAGTCGAAGGTGGCTGCGTTATCTGATAGCTAGTAATCTTAATTTTAAAAATCACACATTTGTAGCCGATGATTTCCGCACGTCCATCATAGACTCTGTCTTAAAATATGAGTTAAGAATGACCCTAGGCACGGGACGATTCCTGGATAGCTCAGTGGTCAGAGCATTGGCGTACTAAGCCAAAGGTCCCGGAACGATTCTCATGTCCAGGTGTAAATTTTCAATTTTCAGAATTCTTTTGATGTATTAGAGCATACCTCGATGTCACTAATTGGTATAAAATAACCAGATTATTTACGAAGACATCTTCCAATGTTATAGAAATTGTTTTTAAAGCACCAGTAGCTTGAGTTACATCCTGAAACATGAGCATCGAACCGTATTAAAAATGTCTATATATTATACACGATGACTTTATTCTTATTTGGTATTATGATAACTTTATTTTGTGTAAATTTTGTTTCTTAAAATATTTTATATTCATCTTTTGAAGAAAGTAAATACTCACTTGCTGAATAAAACGTCTTATTACTTAAAATTTCTTCAGCCATTTTTTTTAAATTAAAAGCAAAACAATACTCAGAAAAATAATAACATTGCTGTACACTAATATCATACATTTTTTACAACAAAGTACCGAGTGGAACTTTGTGGCTATAGACCATGGCCTTTAAGTGTAAAAATAAAGATAAAATTTACTTGTATTTATTTGAATTATTCCAGGTTTTTCTGAAATATATATTTTGACCTAAAATTTAAAATGACTATTTAAAATTTAATTTAATTTTGCCTGTAAAGTATTTCTTAATTTCCTAAATTAATTTTATTCATGTAGACCTGTAGCCCAGCTCTCATAATACTCCATACACACTAATTAACCAAGTCTCATCGACATAATTAATTGATTAAATAATAGTTTTTAAAAACATTCAAATATTTAAACGGTTTAAGACCATTTTCAGTCTCACTGTCAAAGGAACAATTTTTTAGAACACAAAATATTATCTTCCCATTTAGGGAGTGACATATTTACTTGTCATAACATTGATATTACTACCCCCCATTCCACCTCTCTTCGACTTCTTGTATGATTAATCACAGAATGTCAGCGACTATACCTTTGTATCTTTAATAGCTTCAACCAGTTTCGCGGTTAATTAACTGAGGATATTCGAGCAATGCAAACGCCCAGTGTGGTTTGTTACGCTAGCCAAGTCAGAAACTAGTTAGAGCTAACTCTGCTCAAAGGTCGAGTATGTGTATGTGAAATCCTTCCAAATGATCCTTATTACAATATGCACATAGATAATTTTTGAACTTGGTAGACTTCTCTTTTGAATGGGTTGTGAACCACAAGATGGCCTGTAAACGTCGCACGTAGATACTTATACTCTTACCATTTCAAGGCGGTTGAAATCTGTGGTCTCAAAATGATTTGTTTAAAACTTGTAACCAATCCTACTGGTCCCACCCACCACTTTCCCCATGTTGGACTATACCCCCCAGTAATTGTTCGATTGTTTTGGACAGGAATTAATTATTGGTCAAATAGCCCACCGATAAATATACTTTTTTCTTTTTTCCTTTGGAGATAGAAAGTGTTGTGATCGTCAACAAAATCGAATTCAAGATTTTAGTGAATGTTGTCAAACCCGAAACTTTTTGTTTTTCAATGCCGTCTATCTGTCTGTTACTGGGACTAGAGATGAAACGATATTACCGATAGGGCTAAAACTTGGTATTTAGGGTTTTCATAAGATTCCTCCGGCAGACTATATATCTAACCCTAAAATAAAGGGTAGTTTACTTTAGACCGGTTTCGGGGGCCGCATGGCTTAACGTGTTACACTCGCAGTAGGCTAGACTGTCAATGACTGGGAGATCGGTGTTTAATCTAGGTCGATTGCACTAAGTTCAGGTTTTCCCAATGGTTTTCCACTCTCCCTTCACGCAAATTAGGGTGCAATTCCTCTAAATACAACCTTCCTCATCCCTTACACATTAATGTAATTTCCCCCCGTCATCATTCATAACTAGGGCTTCGTACGTGTAACATTGAGCATTTCACGGATTTTGAGATGGGTGAAATACATCTTTAGCATATGTGGCTGGGGAATCTTTTGAAAATGTTCGGCATTCATTGTGTCGAAACTGTCCTTCATGTAATATAGGTCACAGCTTCTGCCTTTCATGCGTGCACCAACAGCGCCCTCTAGCATCTAAGGAGGCCGTTTGTGGACATACGTTCACTAAAGAAAAGGGTTTGTTTTAGGATTTCTTATCTCCCATTTTATGTTTGTATTTCGAATCATCCTGTATATACTTGCTATTAAGGAGAATTCAAACTATGAAAACTGTAAGTTCTACAAAATGACATGAAACTTTAATAATTAATCTCTAAATTGAAAAATTACAAAATTCTTAATGAATATTCCTTTGCTATATGTATTTTAAATTTCCATTTTATTTCATAAGAAGTATAAATTTGTTCATCAAACAGGATTAAGAATAGACTAAATAATTCTTAATATGTACTTTTAGAATAACTATTCCTAAACATAGATATTTAAATGAAGCACTTACTCAAGTATATTTTAAGCTTAGACTTATAAACTTTAATTGTTCAGTATATATATTTATTTATTTTATTACATTTGAGATTTGATCCAACAAAAAAACATTCTTGATGCTCTCATCAGATTTTTCCATTTTATATTTGAATGTATCCAATCATCCGTAAGCCCGGGGAGTTTGCGGTTTCGCCTTTAGCGTTCCGCGCCATAACGTGTGTGTATGGTATCAATAAGTCTTTATTCGACAGTGAAATTTCCAGTTATACTATAGATGAAAGTATTTGTTGTCCAATGATAATTCATTTGGTGGTGATTTAACACAGCCCCGCATAATATTATTCCCTTATTCGAATGTGCAAGAAGCGCACAGGGAATTTGGAAAATAATAAAGAGGTTTAAATTTCATCGATAGAAGGATCAGAATCCAATTTGATTATTATATTTGAGCATTATATTTTATTTTTCTGAACTATTGAGCCTCCTATTTACAAACACACAAACATAAGGGTGATGATTTATTAAATTTTTTTTGATCTGCTAATTCATTAGAAATCTTCCTTTATATCAATTTGCAGCATTTAATTACTCTTTGAATTTTAAATGAAAAATGACGGTTAGTCCTTTATTGGGTAGCTGTATATCATAATACGTTGTTCCTAATTAGTCTTGATAAATTCTCGCTCCACGTTAATTGATTAGCCTCAGGGTTTATCCCATTGCACGAGTCGTTTCCTGCACACCGACAGCTCGATATTAATTTTTTCAATAATATACTGTATTACTAGCGCATTTCATATTGCCTCTTATACCGCTTTTAGTTTTTGAGGGAACTCGACTCCTTCCTTAAAGCTACATTGTGAACTCGAAACACACGTATTCCATTCGAATTTGTCAATTAGTTGCGAGAGTTGAACACATTATGCTGCCTCAAACATGCAGTACTCTATTTAATAATAAAGTAAACAAAAGATAAATTACATAAATGGGAATATTCTTTTGGACTCTGTGAATGGAATGTAACTTCAAAACAGTTTTCGCTGTATTGTGAATGGTTTGATTTATTTACAAGGTGTGTGGATGGAGAATGGATCAGATATAAGTAATTAAAAGAGTTTTTTTAGTATTTGTTGTAGGTGACCTGGTGGTCTAGGGGTAAGGTGTCAGACTTCTGTGCTGGCGGCCGGGGTTCAATCCTTGGTCCCGGCACAGATTTATCTGATTACCAAACCCTTCCTTCACCTCTGACAAGACATCTTGTGAATGTGAGGAATGCCAGGCCTCCACCATGGTTCGGATTCCACGTTAAACTGTAGGTCCTTCATTTCATCTCACAATCACCCTACCACTACACATTAGTGTAAGTGCGTACAACCCGAACGGGTAGTAAGACGTGGTGCTAATAATAATAATAATAATAATAATAATAATAATAGTATTTGTTTTGTAAGGCCGTATCAAAAATTTCTTTGGGGGGAAAGTTGAAAGTATTTTCAATCTGTGGTAGCTCGTACTAAAGTCCTTAAACAGGATATGGCAAGGACATTAAAAAACATTGAATCCCTCTTCAAACAGCTTAAAGTAATTTGAAATAAATCCAAGATACTATATTGATAATCATTTCAGTGAGGTTTTGAAATCTCAAAAAGCCCTCCTTCGATAAGTCCCTGTGATTGAGTGGTGCCATGTCTGTCGGTACTGGTTTGTAGGATGTAGACACGTCGTTTAGCCAATTATAGCGCTAATTAGGCCGCATGAAGCACCGATGTGGCTGAAATATGAAGCTTCAAAATGAAACACCTGTTAGTAAACATATAAATAATTGTCATATACTTACAGAGTAATAATTTTTTTTTTTTTTTTTTTTTT
>CABFVX010004433.1:0-65747 GCA_902151425.1 Timema shepardi | reverse complement strand
AATTGCTTTCTTCAGTTACCGTCAATTGGGGGCTGGCGCTGAAGCGACTCTTCACTTCCTACGACCATTGACCGGGCCCTTAATAGTGTTGGGACACGCTTCGGTAGCCGCACTATCCTCGCAGTTGACTAGACTGACGATATAGGAGGGATCAAGGCTAGTATCTCTGTCTAGTGCAATGAGGGTGGTTTTTCCAAACTGGATTTCCACTCTTTCTTCACGCAAATGCTGGTACACTTCCAATAAATCTATCTTATATGAACCCCACAACGGTTAGCGTAACTACTACATAAGCATATAACCTAAATGGGTAGTAAGATTCCGTGCTAAAAAAATGAGAAGTCTGCAGATATTACATGAGTATACAATTAAACTCAAATAAAGGATACATAATTTCTCAGGTTATCATATATAACCAAAATAGATTTTTAATTTGTTGATTTTTAATAGCACGTATTACTGCCCGTCTGGGCTGTATGCTTATGTACTAATATTTTAATGAGTTATGAAAGAGATTATATAACATTTAAAGGAAATGTATAATCATTTGACGGGAGGGAGAGTGGAAAAGCCACTTAGAAAAAGACCCTCATTACAGCTGACGGGAATTCTAACCTTAATCTCCCCATTATTGGTAGTACAATTTATTGTAAAAATAACGCCTTTGGGTGACCTGGTGGTCTAAGGGTAAGGTGTTGGATTTATGTGATGGGGGTCCGGGGTTCAATTCTTGGTCCCGGCACAGATTTATCTGATTACCAAACCCTTCCTTCACCTCTGATAAGACATCTTGTGAATGTGTGGAATGCTAGGCCTTCACAGTGGCTCGGATTCCTACGTTAAACTGTAGGTCCTCCATTTCATCTCACAATCACCCTACCATTACACATGAGCGTAAGTGCGTATAACCCGAACGGGTAGTGATAATATTAATAATAATAACGTCTTTGACCATTCTACCACATAAGAGAGCAAATCATTAAACTAACTTTTTAAATAAGTTTTCTCAAAAATATAAACACTGTTTTGATATTTTTTTAGCATCCCATTTTAATACCCATCTGGGCTATACGCATATGTCTTAGTTTCGCTCATATTTTAGGAATGAGGCGGGTTGAGTTTAAAGGAAGTGAATCCAAATTTACTTGAATGAAGAGTGGAAAACCATTTATAAAAAAGCATCAGCAATACACCCGACCGAGACTCAAACCTTGATCTTCATATCATCACTGGTCCAGTCTATTGAGACGGTGACGCGTTAGAGCATTCCAGTTAAAATCGTTCATCACAAGGCCTGGGTTAAAAATTGATAGACTGAAAAGGCCACATTGGTAAAAAAAATTCAATACTTTAATAATCTTAATAATTCCAGCTTGGTATATTATTACTACAAAAAAGGAGTAGACCCTTATATAAAACAACAAGAAAAACATATATTTCATAAATAATCTTTTTTATTATTATTTGCAACCATTATTTGATATTAGCTTAAATTGCGTCCCGAAGTCACTTTCATAAATGTTGACAAATATGTGCCCCCGTAAACTGAGACCTTTTGTCTTATACCTTTTAGTACGAGTAAACAAATTTTGAGTAGCGCTAGAAGGAAGCAAAATAATCTGTACAGTTTTTATAGAATTGGAATTTTTTGGTCAAAATATATCAAATAATTTCTCTAGTCACAACATAGAGTATAGTTTTCTGCACATGTTAATATAAACAGATCTTGAATACCTTTAAAGAGTTTACTGGAATTTTGTCAAAACATTTTTAAATAAAGAGAAAAAGCTTTGAAAATAAATTCCAGAACACCCTTAAAAGATATTCAAGATCTGTTGATGTTAGAATGTGCAAAATATTATGCTCTATTTTGCGAATGAATAAATATTTGATTTATTTTGTCCAAAAAGTGTAATTATATAAAAACTGTAAAATTAGTCGCATTCCCTTCTGCCGCACCTTAACAAACGTTTGGACTTCCAAAAATGATTGTAAAATACATATTATATTTGGTACTAAAATTTAACATTTTTAATGAATTGATTCTTGTTAAAAAGAGTGCAAAGGTTCTAAAACCTCACTGGCTGATTCCCTCAAATTTTTCCAAATTCCCAAATGTTGTATTTATACAAAATTTATAATTATAACAATAGGTTTGCATAATGTGTAGGGTTATCAAAAGGTTTGTGCATCACCCAAAATCATATATAATTCTGTCATGCCTGCCCTAAACCATTCGACCACTGAAGCATGCTATTTTGATAATCATATGAAACGCACCACATACATAAAGTTTGAAAAAAATCCACATAAATATTTTTGGTCCTATAAAGAATAGCAAAATAAGATTCCAGGTCGCTACAAACTGATTTATTCAAAATATTGATTTCAATAACTTGGTCATGAGGGATCTAATTTTATACTAACGGTGAACTTATTAACCAATAAAAGAATATTACTCATGTTCATAAATTAGGCTAAGGTTTATAAACAAGCTTGTTTACCATAGTTGGTATAACTATGTAAACAAACAAGCTTACACTATTTTAAAAATTTAAGGTCAACGTAATTATTTTAAATAATATTTATAATTTAAATTTTGATTTTAACGCTTATTTAGAAACAAATTTCATATAACCAGATTTTCAGGATAAAATTTGTATTTTTCCAATTCAATTACGCTTTATAACATTAGGTAAACTTATTTTTTATCCACACTATAATGTTCTTTTATAGTATATTGCTAAAACCATAGAACATATTTCCGGAAAACATTTTGAAGCAATTATTTGTGACAAATTATTTAATAAAGCAGCTGAAAGCTATATATTCACAAGCCATGACCAAATTAAACTAATACATTTGGATAAATCATTCTGTAATGACCTGGAATTTTTGTTTGGTGGCCTTGTGATCTAAGGCATAGGGCTCACATTGGACTGCATCACCTGTGACTGAGAAGTCAAGGTTATAATTTATATCAAGTGTGCTAGAAACACTAATTAGCAGTTCTATATAGGTGTAATTTTTTTTATCTCCTCTCCAGGTAAAATGATTACACTTTATACAAATAGCCCCTTCTCATTTTTATCACATACAATAAACTGTCAAATAATTAATTTGTCAAAACGTATTATCAAGAACCAATGTTGAGATTTAAGACACACAATATTAAAGTGTTTAGCAATACGTGAATATTTAAATCTTTTATACCGGAGTCATTTGATTAAATGAAAGTGTAGCAAAGATAACTACTAAGAATTGTGATCGATGAGAGAGAGAATATTTCAAATTCATCTTCTTGAGTTGGCTGGTGTTGAGAAGTGTGTGATTAAATCACCTTAATTGTACTAAGGGTTATATTTCGTAAATTAATTCCAACTTTCTCTTCATGTGAATTCAGGTATATTTTCTAAATACTATTCTTTATTTATACCTCCCCTAGTAGAGTAGTTAAAATGCACTTTTCCAGGTAATACAGCGGGAAAGAATATTAAAAAAAAAGTATAGTTGCTACTTTTGTTTGATATCTTATCAAATTCAAAAAAATTACTAATGGTGTTTTACTAACAGTTAATTGATATTTAGTGTAATTTTTAATCTTAAATCTAATTTATGGTAAAACAAAAATATTAATAAAAATGTGTAGTGAGATCTTAAATTATTGTATAAAAGTATAAATTAATGTAAGAATGACCAAATATAGCATGTATATATAAATGTTGAGCCTTTTATACATTAACATAACATACAGCGGTAGATAAAAATCCACTCTATATAATATTATACATGGCTTTTAATTAATAAAATATAATTCCAAAATACAAACCTTTTTGGTACAATGAGTTTTCACTTGGAGGGGTTAATAAATTACTTGAATAATATAGTCCTGAAAATACTGCTGTAAAAATAAATTAGATTGAGATTACTCAATAATATATATTTTAAATTCCAATCACTTGTTATTAAATTTACAGGAGATTAACTCAAAGGAAAATAAAATAGAATTTGTAACTAATTCGTGTGAGCTTAATTTAAAAGGATACACTTTATATAAATATCCTAAAAAAATATTTTTTAAGCCGGGAAAAAAAATCTGTGGTCACATTTCACTTAGAGATAGTTCATGCGTCCGATATACAGGCTGGTTTAACAAGTAAAATATAACTAGGACCACAAATTTACCACGTCAGCTGTGTTTGTGAGTGTGGATTGTGACCCAATGGGTTTGGGGTGGGTTGGAGGGGGAGAGGGTTGCATGGGTTGGGGAATGAAAAGTTTGGGAATGAAAGGTTTGAAATGCTGCTATAGGCTATTCGTGTCTGTGGAGAAGTCAAACCTGACACAACGAGGATAAGTGCATGAGTATATATATAAATATATGTGTGTGTTTTTTTATGTTAAGGGGGTGGGAAGAAGTGAGGGGGAAGAAAGGTAGGATTTTTTAAACGAAAAAAAAACAGTCGTACAGTTCTGGTTTCACACGCACGATTTATTTTTTACGCTACGGCAATTAGCAAAAAACCAAAACCAGAGCTTGAGTTGGTGTGTGTTTTGGATGTGAGAGAGAGAGAGAGAGATGGATATAGATTCGCGAAGAGAACCGCTCGATAAAACACCGTTTTACACCATTCCCCTCTCTACTCCTTGACACTCCTAAAGTTTTACGATGCACACATCCAATTAAATATACAATCCATGGAACAAAAGTATAATTATTAATGTTGAAATTACATAAATCATGAATAGGAAAGGAGAGTATATGGTGAAGTAGGGAATAATTTTTTTATAACTAATGGCGGTCGAATGGTCGAAAGGTTGTATGTAGTTTCCATCGTTAAGGCGTGACTAGGAAGAGGAAGGGGGTGAATTTGTGTTTATAGGAGCGGTTAAAAGCAACTTCCAAAGAGGTAGGATAATTGAAAATTGGACTTAATTTCTAAGATCTTTAAACTCGTGTCTATAATTACATGACCTTGTTAATCACGCAGCTCTTTAAAACCGGTGAGATAACCTTGGGCATTTATAGCTCGGATAGGATTCAGTTAAAAATCTAAAGGTCCATTGATGGCTTTAATGCTTGAATGTAGTTTCAAACAGCTATGCATCTACCAAGTTATCTTACTATAGATGGTGAGATGTGTTACTCTAAAAGAGAAAGCTAGGTAAATGTGTTTTATTTTAGTTTCTTTATTAAAAATTATTTTAATGGTGAACATTTTCGACAACGAGATTATGATGAATCTTTACGTATAATGTGTGTCCAAACACCAAAAAATAAGATTTTACAATTTTTTCTTTCTGTCTGTCTGTCACTGGCTACTTAGTCAAAACCTTTGAATGTATTTTTTTTTCCAAACTTGCTATATAAATTTTATAACTACCTTAAGGTTTTCGATTGTTTTGACCCTGCTCTTAAGCCTAAGGTGAATTAGTGAAGAAAATTTTTATGAACTACAAAATTAAAAAAAAAATGAATTTAATTATTTTGTTTAAAATGGCTATCTAGGAGTGTTTTACCTTCCATATAACACTGTTTACGTGATATTTGAATAAAAACTTGTCAAAGGGAGATTTACTGATGAGTAATATTCAAAAATTCAAAACATTTTGAAAATAAATAGTGATATTGCTTAAAATTTATATTTGTTTTTTGGGAAAAACTAATTTAATGTTAGAGTGTTTTTGATTGTAATATTTTAAAAGGTGTTTCTAACTATCTGGTTCAAAGTAGATAGCTGTTATGTTCATTAATTATTAATATATATTTTTAATAATTTTATAGTTTACTAACGACTCCTTTTCGTAAAATCTGAATATTTTTACACATAGCTTTACAATTTGTTTCAAATTGATATTGTAGGAGTAATGTCTAATATGATAAATCATTATTTATGCTTTTTTTCTAAAATATATTTGCTTAAAATTTTTTTAGTGACGAAAAATTATATGGAATTTTAATATTTCTGGAGTTTTTGAAAATTGAGTTAAAAATGAGTATTTGGGAAATGTTTTCATAATAAATACAAATTGATTTTTATTTTTTCAAATTAAAATTAGTTTTAGAATAGTTTATGAATAACCTATATTTTCAATTAAAATGTTTTAAATATAGTTGAACAATTTGTATAAAATGTATACCCATACCGAGTATTTATTGTGATTAACATGATCATGTGTTTGTTTTTATTAGGAAAACTTACTTTAGAGTAGTTGTAGGCTTTGAAGCTTTGAAGCCAGCCGATAGTGGAAAATATATGATTTAAATAATAAAGTGGCCCAGTCCACAAGCTGGAAATAGTAAGGGATGTACATATTTACTATAAAGCAATTGTTGAATATTTTCTTCCAATCCTTAAAATACACCATTAAAAAGTTTGTGCAATTGTGTTGTACATTTCTTTTTCATAATTGTAATAAATAACTACAATTAAAAAAACCTTAATCTCCTAATGTATGATAGTATATTTTGCTTCAATCTGCTTCGTTGGTAGCATAGGCTAGGGTGTCAGTCTCGTATGGTAACTGATGATGGGAATATCAAGACTAGAATCCCAACCGAGTGTACCGATTGGTTTTTTCCATGAATGATTTAGAACCCTCCACTCACTCCAATGCTTGTGCATATACCTCTTTAGTATAAATATGCATATAGGAATCACGTGTAATAAAACATTAAGTAAAAATGTTATCAAATATATTCTCTTTTTTCTAAAAGTACAAACGGAATAATTTGTGAATTAACTTAATGCTTTGCGTCTCATGAACTTTTAAAAGCGAGCTTAAGAGACACAAATTAATGAAGTTGGATTTTCAGGAAATGAACAAGTTTTTTTTATCGTATGGCATATATGACCAGGAGGAAATTTTACATCCAGGTTCGGTCACCTGTGTGTGTGGATCATTTGCCACTCTGGTACACAGAGCTTTGTCCAGGGTACACCAGAGGAGGTTGTCTGTATGTGGACCACTAGCCACTCTAGTGGCACAGAGATTTGCTCAGGGTACACCAAAGGAGGTTGTCTGTATGTGGACCACGAGCCACTCTAGTGGCACAGAGATTAGCTCAGGGTATACCAAAGGAGGTTGTCTGTATGTGGACCAGTAGCCACTCTAGTGGCACAGAGATTTGCTCAGGGTACACCAGAGTAGGTTGTCTGTATGTGGACCACTAGCCACTCTAGTGTCACAGAGATTTGCTCAGGGTACACCAAAGGAGGTTGTCTGTATGTGGACCACTAGCCACTCTAGTGTCACAGAGATTTTCTCAGGGTACACCAAAGGAGGTTGTCTGTATGTGGAACACTAGCCACTCTAGTGGCACAGAGATTTGCTCAGGGTACACCAAAGGAGGCTGTCTGTATGTGGACCACTAGCCACTCTAGTGGTACAGAACGCTGCTCAGGGTACACCAAAGGAGGTTGTCTGTATGTGGACCACTAGCCACTCTAGTGTCACAGAGATTTTCTCAGTGTACACCAGAGGAGGTTGTCTGTATGTGGACCACTAGCCACTCTAGTGGTACAGAACGTTGCCCAGGGTACACCAGAGGAGGCTGTCTACAGGTCGTACCCGCAATGAGATGATGTGATGATAGTTATTGTGAAGTTGTGGAGCCAGTGTGAGTATTAACCATATTTAAGCCTAATTTACAAAACCTTGGCGACCGTTGGTATAATTCCTCCTAGAAAAAATTTCCATGGTACTAGTTGGGAATCTAACCCGGGAATCCTAAAATTGTATCCACGTGAACTGACCACTTTTCCTCGGGTCTGATTATGAATAAGATGGCAAACTGTTTTGGAAACAAAACAACACAGAGTCCTTGTTTGGGATTTCAACCTCTCTCTACAGAGTCAGATTACAGAATTTTAACTTTTTGCTAATTCTGTCGTTTGGAATTTATCATTGTTCACAAACCTTAATCTATCGTGTAAGGATGGATAAGGTTTATTTTAGAGAAGCTGCATTCACATTCACATCAAAGTACTGTTCCAAGGTTAGAAATTGGAGGTTTATAGCACTGATAACTCAATACATTGTGGGAATGAAACATTATAGAATATATAGGCTTAAGAGGATTCAGGGACCCCTCTATGTGGTCGCACGGTCTAGGTAAGTGTGTTAGTTCTTAGAAACCCTCCAGTTCGATATAATACATTTCAAATTTCAGAAATAAACATTAAATTAGGTTCTTGGAACTTTATTTCAGATTAATTCCTTGTATAGTGTTATTTGTATAGGGTAGGCCTCATAACTAATTACACGTTCTTCGAAGGGATGCATTTATTTTCCGTATGATATAGCTGGGAATATATCAAAGTTTGTCAAATTTATATCTGATAATCTGAAGCTTGGATAAAAGTCGAAAGGTAGTGTTTTTTTGCCACCATCTATAAAATAAATAACGGACTTTCATTTTAATTAAATTATTTGTTATCTGGGCGTCACTGCAAAATGTCATTACATTTGGTGTAGTGGTTTTTGCGTGAAGGAATATCGGACAGACACCAACTCATTTTGTATATCATTAGGATATATGTATTTGTTATAAATAAATGATTATTTTGTAATGTTTTTGTGTTATATTTGGTATAAGATCCTGTAAACTGATAGGATCCTGTGTAAACTAATGTAATTCCAGATACATTTTTTGATAGGTCTTACCGCTTAGCCACAAGAGACCTCCAACAAAAGGTCTTTACTGACTTTAAAGTTGCTTCGCCATTTTGTATTTCTTTCGGGGGTTAGATTTTTTTTTAACTCTTTAGAATTTTACCATCGGTTACAGGATAGTAGCTATAAGTTTGCCAAATGTAAATTTTATAGCTCATCTAGAAATGGGTGAACATCAATGTCAGTGATTGAGTCAGCCGTAAGGCTTTCTTTATAGTAGTATAATGTATGGAACCTGGTCAGCTCTCTAAGAACTTTTGCGTCTTTAAACCGAGGGAAGATTAGATATTCCTGGTATTGGTAGGGCAACTATACGTACTGTCTTAGCAGAAAACTACGGTTTTTTGGGGTGATGTCCTATTGTCCTACAGAACAGGTGGTATAAAACCTATAGGTACTGTTTTTTAAACGGGTGGTTCCAAAAGACCTTATTTTAGAAGTTAGATAAAATGATATTTTAAATTAAACAATGCTAGCTCAAGTAATATCGTCCTTGAGTTTATTTTTGAGAATATGCATTTTACAAAATTATATTTTGATAAAATATACGTATGAGTAAAAATAGAGCTAAATCACCTATAGAGGATGATTCGTAATTATATACAATAAAGTAGTTCAGTGGAATATACACTGAGAATGAAATTAAAAGTATCATAACAACATATGGCCAGGACCACTTCCTTACAGAGATAGGTCAATATTGCGGGGTAGCATTGCGCATGCGTCGTTCGGCGGGCCGTAGACATGGAACGTCACTCACGGTTACTTGCTGGGAGTGAAAGTGGCCAGTAAAATGAGGGACCGATGAACAAACGAGGAAATGCTTTCTTTTTAGCACCGCGTCTTACTACCCGTTTGGGCTTAAGTACAAATTATGCTAATAGGTTAGGAATGGTAAAGGTTGATTATAGAGGAAGTGAACCCACATTTTCATGGAAGGAGAGTGGAAAAATATTTAGGAATAAATGGTACGGAACTCCTCACGGACTTTCTCGCTCTATTGTTTGAAAATTGAAATATTTACTCAAAACTCGTAATATATGTGAAACAAAATAAAATACACTAGCAAACCCAAGCATAAATTGCACTATTCTTATGTAAAACTATTTTTAGTCCGGTTTTAAATTTTATAATTTTGTTTAAAAAAATTAATTTCCTTATTTGTATGTTTGGACCGATAAAAAGATCAATGTTGGGTTCACAAGGGTCAACACTTCGTACTAAAATTTCAACTTTCGGTTAAAATTTTCGACATTTTATTAGATGTTGCAAATCTTCATGCCATCACAGTGCCTAAAATTCCTCATTTATAACTTTTTACCAATAAAATATGTAGATACTGACTATTGAGTGTAAAATGGATTTAGATCAATGCTGTACACACATTTCTGCTGAGAGGTTTAAGGAAAAACAACATAAACATTAAGTGTCTTACTTATACTTAACTACTCTATGGCATTGGAAAATTATTGCGTTAAGAGTTAAATAGTATCTCATTACAACTAAAGCTCACAAAATTGTATTAATATATATATATATATATATATATATATATCCCAATATCACAGAAACTGTTGGATTTATAAAAATATATTTCATATAAAAGTTTTTATTTTTAATATTACTACAATTTTGCAATGATAAGTTATTTAGTATCTCAAATAGTTGTGGATACGTAAGTTTCTGCCTCTGTAAGGTACTCTAAATTTAATTATTATGGTAAAATTAAAATAGCCAGTTTATTTATAATCTCAATCAACACCTAAATACGAATTTTAATCATAATCGTTAGAGTTGATTTTGAGATTTTTTTTTTTTCTTTTCACCCTTTCTCAAACTACTCTTAATTTTAAGTTTAAACAAACACACAGACACGACGTCATTGCAAAGACCACTTTTTAGGGTTTGGGGGGGTCTTGAGACATTGACATCCATCAACATTTCAGGTTAGATTTTCTTTTGCTGTCGCAATACGTTTACTTTTTCTGTTCGAGAAGTTAAAAAATATATATTTACGTATAGCTTAAAAGTTACTGGTTTAAAAAAATATTATTCTTATAAAATATCTATATTATAAGTACAGCTACATATTTGTGACGATAATTAATTTCATTTCTCAAATAGTTTAGGAGATATTATAAAAATATATAATTTACTCATCAGACCAGAGCCCTTAAAGTCGTTTTAGCGAAATAGTGAGCGAAGTCGTTTTGGCGAAATAGTGAGCGAAGTCGTTTTGGCGAAATAGTGAGCGAAGTCGTTCTGGCGAAATAGTGAGCGAAGCCATTTTGTTTGTAATATTTATAAATGCTTAGGAATGAAATTTAATCGTAATCATTAGAGACAATTTAGAAAAAATCAACTTTTTCTCTCTTTTCCCTTCAGTAAACTACGCTCAATTTTCAGTTTGGATATCAAATTCGAAATATCCCTCGGGGCTAACCTATGAAAACCCTAGGTAACAAGTTTTAGCCCAATCGGTAAAATAGTTTAGGCTCTAATTTGAGGCACAGACAGACAGATAGACGGAAAGTCAAACACCTATATTTTGTATTCGTTGGGTCATGATATGTCAAGATTCATCAAAATCTTGAGTTCAATTTTTTTTGACGATCACTATACTTTCTCTACCTGTAAGATAGCGAGAAACTAAAAACCATCCCCAGTTCACCCAAGTGAGATTAGAACCTTGATCACTCCATCCTGGGCATAATAGCTCATCACGAAACTAGCGCGTTAGCTAACTATGCCACCGAAGCGGGTGATGAGACACTGACCGCTATGATTCTGATTTACGGTGATTAACGACATAGCTCCATTGTGAGCTATGTTATAAATACAATGGTGGAAACTTCAAACATCTAGGTAAGTGCAATGTTCCACTACCGAGGTCAATAAAAACCTCTACGATATAACGGTAGTCTCTGTCTGATCTGTCCCTGTCGATAAAGAAGCGGTCCCAGCAATATGTTAATATACTTTTAGTTTTTTTTTCTCAGTGTTGATTCCACTACACAGCTTTATGGTATACAATTACGGATCATACTGTATAATATGTTATGTATATAAACTCTCATGAAAAACGAAGAAAGTAAACACTGATTTTTGTAATAAGTCCGTTCTTTAAATTTTATTTCCCTTCTAGGATCCTACTAAATATTACTATTTTGATAGCGAAAAAAACCTTTCAAACCATACTTACTATCAAAATCAGTATACACCCACATTTTAGATTTTTGTTAAATAATTATTTCAAATATGTTTCTTGATATTACCTACTATGTACCTAAAGCTGTTTTGCTTATAAAGCTACGATTATATGAACTTTTGCACTGAAGAATTAGTTTGGAGTGATAAGTAACCAAATTCCTAACTATATTTTTAATCCATAGTGAGAGTCGAAAAGAATATTTAACAAATAAAAAGGTATTCATCTGGCTGTAAGAGCAAAGCAATTTTAACATTAATATTATGGTTTTGGAAATTCAAGATGAAACTAATGTTCTCTTAGGTATCATTAAACTTGATGTAACACATCATTAGCTTTAATTATCAATGAAAAGGGAGGTTGGTAATTAGTTTTGCGATTCAAATATTATTTCTCAATTTCTATTATTTTTACTATTACTTCTCTTTTTCTCATTTTTTTACAATACACATGTCATGATTGATATTACCCTCCCTCCTCCCACTTTTCCTAAAAAAAAGTGAACACCTTAGGTATATGACATCATTCTCACAATAAACTGCAAGTCCAATAAATACTGAATATGTTATTTACTAATAGTTTATACTCTTACTCATTGAATTCCTCTAAATATTATCGGGCTAGTCCCTACCGTATTAGTCTAAATATATTAATAGCTTGGGTGGGTAATAGTACTTTCATGTATCGATAAGTCAAGTAATATATTTTGCGGCTATAATTTTTTGTATATCTTAAGAATATTTATAGAGGTGATCTGGTGGTTTAGGGGTAAGGTGTCGGACTTCTGTGTTGAGGGTCCGGGGTTCAATCCTCAATCCGTGCACGGGTTTATTTGATTACCAAACCCTTCCTTCCCCTCTGACAAGACGTGTATCAATCACAACTTGTGAATGTGTGGAATGCCAGGCCTACACCTTGGTTCGGATCCCACGTTAAACTGTAGGTCCTTCATTTTATCTCACAATCACCCTATCATTGCACATTAGCGTAAGTGTGTGTAACCCGAACGGGTAGTAAGACGCGGTGATGGTGATAATAATAATAATAATAAAAATACATATTAATAGCACTAATTATAAAAGGTAAAAGTACATATACAATTTGACTGTGCCTTTAAGTGTAGCCTATATTTTCACTTTCCAAAATGTTAAAGGCCTACTTGTAATGGACGTAGAGAATATTCTGTATCGTGAACGTTTCTCAACTAGACCTGACAGAACATTAGTGAACTTCCACAGATGCATCAAATGGAAAGAAGGGCCCTACCCACTCTCTTCTATGGGGTGTGTTTGTGGAACACATCCTTCCCCCGGAGCACCGGAACATTGAGTTATTAGCACCGGCTGGAACTATAAACCGTTTCCAGGGAAATCATTGGAATGAATCCTCTAGAGGCCACGTGAGCTTGGAAGGGAATATGGACCACTACCTCCTCACTGATACATCAATAGCAGTGTTGTATCTACAGGAGGGGTGTTCGAATCCCGTGGCACAGAGGTGCGCAACCTTAATGCGTGTACGACCCCACTTAATTATTATTTTAAAATACCCCATGCTAGCATGTAGATAAAATAAATAATTCCTTCCCTTTTTACACTTTACACTTACGCTAATTTATGACTTTCTATAAATGTTTACGGTGGTCAAATATCCATAGCAAAGGTAATTTTATGGCACAAATCATTTGCTTGCAGGGACCCCAAATGGGGTCGTGAACTCAGAGTTGTTAACCACCACCCTAGAATAGTATATAAATAATATATTTTAATTAATTTCATAATAACAAATATGATTTTCTTTGTTATATTTTTATTTTATATGTTGGTTATTTTGTGCAATTTTTTTTTTACATTCCGACTCACTCTAATCTCTCTATATTTTGATAAGTCCTTTTGCGGTAATTGTAATTAGGAAGAAATGGCTAAGCTGAATTTGACAAATAATCACTCACTTTAAGGGTTTTTGATCCAGAATGTCAGTAAATTAGATAACTTTCAAGGAAAAACAGATTTTCCTTGATAATTTCCGTATTTTATGCTATGTTTGCATTGGCTCTCTTATCTCAAACAATATTCCTTGTTTACATAACTATGAAAACCATTTATATTGGTTAATAAATTATTTCTCTTTGATTATAAATAATAACAACCCAATTTCAACTTTGATAGTATGGATCAACAAAAATAATAATTTACGGAAATTATTTATTTATAAAAAACAATCCAATGCTATTTTGTAGAAAAATCTATTTTCTTATGTATGCTTTCTCTTTTTCTTTATCATTAAATATTTGTCTCGGGTAACCAAATTTATTAAATAATGATCGGTCCCAGCACATCTTTGAATAAGGAAATTACATTATTTGGCTGGGGAAATTTTATAAACTTTCATAATTATATTTAATGTATATTTCCCTATTTAAACTTTATCAAATATGTATTACTTGATTTCAATATTGTGGAATAATAAAATTTTTTTACATCACACTAGTAAAACACACTAATACAACTTTATAATAAATTATAACATTCACTGCACAATCGACTTGTAAATAGTATTTTTACTCACTACCGCTAACAATTTATCTAATAGTTCCATAATTCACCACGTCCCGCGCTCATTGTATCAGCGAAATTTGCGGACGCAAAACCACCTAATATAGAAACAATCATAATTGAATATTTAACAATCTTGAGACCCACCAGTCATCATTCCAGCACTATACTAAATTGCCAGTGGTGACAAGATCGGGGAGTGAATCTAGTCTGAACTAAGGAATGTTTTCTAAATAATTTATCACTTTCCTTCCATGTAAGTGTGGTGTAATCTCTTTCCCTTGCACCTTATTTATTTCTACACAACTATTAAAAATATACCAACTTTAGTGGCCACATGGCTTAAGGCATTACTCTTGCAGTTGGATATACTATCGATGAAGGGGAGATTGAGGTTCGTACCTTTGTCAGGTGTATACTTTTTTTTTTCCAAAATTCCATTTCACTTTCGCTCCACACAAATGCGAGTGTACTTCATATAAATATAGAATTCAAAATTTATAAAATCATTATTTTTATCAGTAAATAAGCTTATAACCTGAACGGGTAGTAAGACGCGGAGTTAAAAATAAATGTATAACCCTGCTGACAGCTCAAACGAGTAGTATAATTCATTAATAAAACTATTGCAATCATATTAGATTTACTTAAAAGTACTAGTTAGAACAAAATTATTTCAAGTCTAAACTTTTCTTTCTAATTAACCTCTAAATATATATCATGTAATAAATGCTACTGTTGAATGCTAATTTTTTTAAAATGCAAATAGAGTAACTAAAATTAAGCAAAGATTGATAAGTACACTGATTATTTCAAAAAGACTGACATAATCAGTAATAGGACGGATGATCTGGTTTATTTATTAACCAAGGCCACTTAGATCAAGTTTAAATATGTTAATACACTTAACTTTTAAAGAAAATAACTCGTATTTTTTAAATTCCCTCTTCTGAATAAAAATATGGAGTGTTGAAGGTAAATATAGACATATTAAGAAAAATCACAATTTTACTGAAATAAATAATGTGTTTCTTCTTATATGAAATACAGTTTGTTTTTTTACATTATAGAGAAGCTGTAATTAAGTACCATAGACCAGTTTCTTTCAAAGAGAAAGATATAAAAATCATTAAGTAACGATTAAAAATATTATTGTTTAAAAGTGTGTAAAATAAGATGCTTCACTCTTAATGGTCTTTCATGTAACAAGAAGAAATGACTTTTTCATCTAGAAGAAGAAAATATTTGAATGAACGTTACTTTATTTCATCCTTTCATAAAATAAACTTTTAAAAAAAATCTATGAAGTATTTTTTCACTTACTTTAACATTCCTCTGAGAAAGTTATTCTATATAATTTGGTAACTTTTCAAATTAAGTTTTGATGGCAAACTTAAAGGTATTGAGCAATAAAATTATTACCTAAATAAAGTTGAAAAACAAATTTTTTGTTATAAATAATCCAAAATCCTTTATATTAGACTAATGATTATTTTTAACAGCAACATCGAGAATTACAAATTTGATTTTATTCAAGATGAAGAAAATTACATTTATACTTCATTTTAATCGACACGAAATACCTTTAGTTTTGAGTCTAGGAATAGTTAATAGAGGTACAAATTTAGAAACTAAATACGATTTATGCTTTGTGTGACCTTAAGACTAAATATTTTTGACTGATCAATTTTATATTCTAAGAAATCCTCAAAATCCAATAATATTAATTAACACTTTATATTTTAAAATTAATCTATTATAGACCACTGTATATTGACCATGAATGTAAACACTAGACATAAACGTAATGTAAACTTTCAAATAACAATGTATTTTATTAAATATACGATAAGAATTAGATTTGAATAATTAATGTATAAAACATTTGTATATAAAGGCTATTTGTGATGCCTAAAATAAAATATTTAAAAATCATCATGATCATTAATCAAATATTTCCATATTAAACATAATTTGATAATCCCATTGGTGATAATACAGATTACGAGGAAATGGTTGAACCTATTCTAAGAAATGAGCTCTCATTTTAAGGGTTACGGCTCCAGGATGTTGGTAAAAATAGAAGTTTCCAAAAATTTTTTGAAGCTCACAGAGAATTTTAAGCTTTTCATTGTTTGTTTACATCACCATGGAAATCCTGATTTTTGCATGAGTTTGTACATTTAATAAAATATTTCTCCCCGGTTACAAATAATACCAACTCAACTCTACTTCACTTCTCTATGGTGCAACAACTAGAAAAATTACAATTATTAGTATAGATTTAGAAAGACAAACAATTATGTTTGGTTGAAATATTTTTTTATCCTTCCTCTTAATTGTCTTTAATTATTTTCTTTTGAATCTATACATAATTTGATAAGCTCTTTTCCACTAGTTGAAAATGAAATAAAATGACAAAAAAATAAATTGATAGACGACAACCCCATTTAAAGATTAGGAACTCGGGATATTGCCAAAAATAATAGTTACCAACAAAAACCCTATTTTATTATCAAATTTTTAGCTGTTCACGTTTTGTTTACATTACCATATAATAACTCAACTCTTACTTAAGTTGTACGGCGCAACTAATACAAAAATTATGGCAAAAATGTATAAATACTAGACAAATTAATATAGTGTGTTAAAAATATTATTTTTTGCAGTGTTACTTGACTTATTCTTCTTCTTTTTAATATCTACCTCTGACCGTTATAATATCTGGTCCTAGCACATCTTTTACATACATTCTTTGATGGTAGGAATTACATTTCTAAACTGGGGAATATTTTTTTTTATTTGAGTGTTATTAACGTTTATTTGCATTTAAATCAACAATATTGACTATAATTCACAAATTAATAGGTTAGGTGAACAATTACATGACATTATTAATTACGTTCGGTTTCGTGAATGAATTATAAACTTAAAAAAAATTATCACATAGTACTATTATAAAAGTAACAGCTAAAGTTCACAAGACTTTACATATGAATGTATGAAAGTATATTTAATGATTTTATATCCATCTAATGCAGGCCTTCTTACCAAAATACTACTATAGACTAAGGCGTAGTAGATAGAGAGAGCAAATACTTAAGCCAAACTTAAAATTATTGATGCCAAATAAATAATGGCGATTAGAGATTAAACATTTCCCTAATGTAAAATCAAGTCATTATAAACAAATATGAAACAAATATTTTTAAATGTTGAATAAAATACATTCTGAGTTGTTTTTTTTATTCACTAATTTCAACCACATTATTACTTTACATGCATAATTTCAATTTCTAAAAATCGAGTAGTTAAAAATAAGTTTTTAAGAAGCTGTACACTTCAAATTATATTGTACAAGAGATAATCAAAATGGTTTATTCTTACTGGTTTTCCAACACATAGTATAAAAACAACAATTTACTATCTTCCCTGGTGTGAGCCCATATATCTTGAACATGCATCCCCGTTCCCTTTTTTTGGTTGACAGACACCCTTACACCCTTACCTTTACACAGCTAGATTCCCCGTTTGGACAATACATACTCTAATGACGCAACATTTTTGTTTGATACTCTCCCCTTTTATTCAATTTTGTTCAACTTTTTTCCGTCATCGTGTACTCCTCCTGCACCATTCTGTTCACCCTTTGCTCGATAAATAGGCAATCCATAAACACGCACTGTTTTTGGTAGATACTAAACCCCTTTGTTCAATTATATTCCTCCTTTTTGGTCGAAACGCATCCGTGTTTCCCAATTTTGTTCACCTTTTGGTATTTGCGAACAAGCATTCCATTACGTCAAAACGCCTCCATTTGGCTCAATTCTGTTCCTCCTTTTGGTCGGTGCGTAACCATCTTGCACAGTACTTGTAACCCTTTTGGTCGATACGTACCATTAAACACAAACCAAATTTGATCAATACTTTCCTCTTTGGCTTGATTCAAATTCCCTTTGTGGTCGATATTCATCCCTCTTGCACAAGTCTGTTTCCCTGAAAGTAGGTAACAGTTTCAAGGTTTAAAATGAGCTTATGCATCATCAAAGCTACGATTCTGACGTTATAAGGGTTGCGATATCCCCCATGGTCTATCCTTGTCTCAACATGTCAACCTTTCAAACTGGTGTCATCCCGAAGTAGAATCCAAATGACCTGAAAATTGGTCATGGTCAAATATTATTGAGGGATGACGTCTCCTGGAAAACTCACTCCAAATGACCAAAATTTAGGCCCTGGAGTCAATTGCCAAATTGATTTCTGATGTAAGGACTCTATTCACGTTCGTTCCAATGGCTTAGGGCCGGTTTCTTATAGCGAATACGCTTCAAGTTCAATGCTACGTTAAGGTTCGTATTTACTTGAGCATTCGTTCGTGTGCGTTCAGTTGGTTCTGTTCGTTAAGAGTAAAATTCTCAAGTGAATACTTGTCCGAGAACATGCGCCGGACGTAACCGAACGCTATCATACAAATTAATGTTTTTTGGAATGCTCAGAAGAAGTCAGTTGTTCTTCTGTGCTCAGTAGACGTGTTTTTGCACCTGTCCGGATGGCTCGGAGTGTTTGCTGCGATGAAATGGGCAGATGTTCTATGACACATAATGTCGTGTAAGTTTCATAATGGAAATTCCGTATTCTTAATATGTTTCCACAATGTAATAAAAAATAATAATTAGCAACATTTACTACATACAGTAATAAGTGACGAATGTCATCAAGTCTCCTTCCTCTCATAGGCGTGCTACATTAACATACTAAGTATGCCTACCTCGATGCAATGTTTGAGTTTTTCGTTCAATGCGACACAAGTTTCCATAACTACAACACCAATAGGTCATTTTGAAATCTTTATCAGGTACTGCAAGCTTGCAAATGAGTCTTCAGTTGTTAAAAAACGTCATGTTAGCGCCAAACAATTTTTCACTGGTATTGCTTTACGCAACTTTGTGTCCTTCTTCGAAATTTTATGGCCGATAAGGTTAACTAAATTCTCAGAGTCTTGTGATGACATTCAGGTGAAATTTAGGGAATGTTCTTCGTTAAATTCCCTTAAAATTTCTGTGTTTTGAATCCTGAAAAACAAACCCCTTATCTACATTTTCCTGTACTTCTTTTTATTATTTTTGTTCAATGAACTCAGCACAAAGTAATAACTATTAAATCCATTTTGAGACTAAGCTCCAGTTGTCCTGTTAGTGGTAGAATTGGTGGGAAAAAGTCGAGCACCAGAAAACGGTCTGAACGCTAGGAGTATTCGAACGTATCATTTGTTCGAGCTTGTTCGAGCTTGTTCGAGGTGTTCAGCTTGTTCTGATCGTTAGAGGTAAGATGTTTAAGTGAATACGGACATTTATACTAAATAAAGGATGATACCTACCTAGACCAGACTGAAATGAGTCAACTTCATATGTTAAACAGGCCCACTCCATTTGAATTTAAGTAGGTGTAAGCTAGTATTTAGTACAGTGCTGCAATTGAGGTGTACTCAGATTATGAAACTGGCCCATAGTGTATCTAGGGGACAAAATATGTTTTAAAGAAGTTAATTCGATCCCAGGATGTAGCAAAGCAGAGTTAATATTTTTTTATAACCTAGTATTATTACATATGTATTAAAATGAGATATTTCTTATAGTGTACGATATTTATTAATGAGTGTTCTGTGCTATGCCTATTTAGTATAAAGTTGTGGGTTAATCCAATCCATTGTTAAAATCAGGTTATATATTTTAAATTGATTGTGTGACTTTCTGTCAATACCAATAAGTATATTTTTTATTCGTATAAACATTTTATTGAGATTCTTTAAGGTTTTAACACTACTGTTGAAAGATTATTACTACTTATACAGGCCGTACGCATTTCAATCACTCTAGAAATTATGGGAAATATAGCCCCATTTGTCTGGCAGAAAACTAGGTAGAATGATGAGACATCCAGGGTAAAATACATCCTCAGGACACTTGACCAGGGTTTGAGCTCCAGCCTCCTTGTAAACTTTCAAGCTAAGCCTAGACAAGCTAGACACATGGGTATAATACTATTTACTAATTAAGAAACTATAGTGCCATAAGAAACACAACAGACTGCTCCCTTATGTATGTAATTCTATTTCAAGGCTTCCCCTCCTTTGTATCCCTGCCCATGTTTTGACTGTCCCTGAACCAATAACTTACCGTTGAGTACGTAGACCCTGACGCTGGCGACGTCCGCGTTGGACGGGCTGCAAGAGTACTTCCCCGAATCTGACAACTCGGCGTTCTGGATGAGCAGGTAGCTCGTCGTCACTTCCCCCTTCTCTGTGATGACGCTTACCCCTCCTCTACTAGAGTCGTAGCTGATCACCTGATCACAAACAACCAATCAAATACCACCACAAATATATATTCTTCTCTTCCAACAACATATAGTCTTGAGGGTGCTTCATGGCTGTGCACTGAGGAGTGTTGCAGGCTTTTAGAAAATGATTTACGATGTCATTTGATATTTTTTAATATTGCTTTCAGAAAAATGTAGGCAAAAGGACTGACCAAAGATAAATATTAATTCAATGATTTAAGTTTTTAAAATAATGTTTGATAGCTTAGCTAAAACATTATAAAACCTTCCCACATTATTATACAATTATCTGTTATGACCCTGCTATGACTATTTGAAAGCTAAATATAGGTTTTAAGATTTAATCTCAAAACTTAATATTTTAAACTTGTGAGAAGCCTGCATATAATTTAAGCCTAAAATTGTTTAAGACAATATTAAAAATTATCAAACAACTTCTTAAAAAATGCGATATTTCTAAACATCTGCAACGCGTCTCAGTTCTCTACCCGCATGAGCTCACCTCACTGCACAGATAACAGTTAATTAGTTGGTGATAAATCTCGATACATGCGTTGAATCATGGTTCAGTTTTCCTTAGTCTACTTTTAAAGAAACAATGGAACAATGTTAATAAATTTAAAAAGATATATATATTAAAATTGAAAAAAAAATTACTTTAAAACTAAAAAACTATCATACTTTTCTAAATTTTAATGTTGTCAAATGAACCACGCAGTAAAACTAACTATGATGCGTTTTCCGGTTCGAGCGTAATCTTCTATTTGATTTGTCAGCTATTCGGCTGTGAGATGGTATTTTAAAGTTGGATGTAAGTGAAGTTAAAATAAGTATCTTTTTAATTTTTATAACACTATACATTTTATGCCAAACTCACTCAAATATTTCTTCAGTTGATACGTTAAGTAAATTTGCTAAATATAGGAATTTCAACAGTTTTTGAAGCCTGACACCTTATATCAGTACGTAGCATGCCTGTTTGCTGAGCTAAGGGTCTTGGGCTAGATTCCTGGCATGGCCGTAAAATGTGTCATAGGTGAAATGTGGGTTTTTCCTTTCACAATGATGAATCAATGGCTGGGAATTCTATGTTGTGTCTGTTCTAGATTCAAGTTAGCTTATAAGTCGTGTGTTGATATAATCAGTCAATTCAGAAAGTGCTCACTAAAAATACCTCAATTAAATTAGAATAATAAAAAACTTTCTTAATTACTTTTTATGGAGCTTGCGAAATATTACCAGCAGTATTTTATTCTTATTTAAAAAAGTTCTATTCGAACACCACCTAGCTCATGACAGATATTAAGAACTAATGAGATTACTATGTGTCATAAAACAGAAAAAATGTCAACTTAAACTCACCTTCGCTTCCATCTCAGCTTAATTTAATTATGTAATTTTAAATTTATACTTTTAAAGGCGTATTTTTTTTACTTAAATATATGATCTTAAAAATTCAAATAATACTTGTTAATACAGTCGGGTATCATTTTGACTTTCATCTCAAAACTGTTAAGTTTTTAATTTACAAATTCGGAAGCGTAGAGTAAAAGTTTTTTGGCTACCCAATCTGTAAGAAGTATTTTTTCAAGGGCTAAAAGGGGCTGGTTTATAGTCTGCTGGATCTAAATGTATATAAACTCAATTTAATGCAATTATAATGTTGGAAAATATAACATTATTATGAAAATAATTAGATTGTTATGGAGTAAGAAACATCAGGTCAAAGAATAACTAACTTATGTAATTCTAGTAAAATTATAGCAGTCTAATATTTAATTTATTATAAATTACACACTCTAATATTTGATCAATACATTTTTTGGATCCTTTATTTTCATTGATTGAAAGATTAAACTTAGCTAGATTAGGAATGTATTGTTAAAGTTTGTTAAAGTAAAAGTCTCTAAGTTAAATTTTGTAATTGTGTAACATGATCAAAGATATCTACAAACTGACGATGTTTACAAATTTAATACATTCCAGAAACTTGAATTAAAATAATAATAGCAACTATCACTAATAAAGAGTGAAATAACATGTGCGGTGCACATCAACAAGAAAATTATTATTTTGTTAAAAGTTAATGCTAGCAATAAAAATAAAATTTCTTTAAGAAATTATCTTGGGTATGGATGAATTAAAAATCTAATAATATAATTTTAAAATATTATGGGGCTACTATTTTCTTCATACTGAACTAACAATTATCAAACATTTGGTTTAATATTCAAGATAGATTTCTTTCGACTCGACTCAACGTATATTTAAACTACGTTCAGCTTTTCAACATTTTTGAGGAATTTACTTCTTACTTGTGGCTTCATCAGAATGTTTGTCAGTTGATCATGTGCCGAGCTAACGTTAGTTAGCCCGCATAAGAGAGTGCCTATTCCCCCTTATCACCCTTGGCTGTCACGCATGCGCGGTCTTCCAGAGGTGTGATTGGATCATTTCCCTCCCCTTCTCTTCCCCTTCGCTGAATCCCTATCTGGCAGAGCCCGCTAATGTGTTGAGAAGTAATAGTTTGAAAATCACAAGTTGAGGAAGAAGCTTTTTAACTACAGACCTGTTACAATACGTTGGACTGATCCTATTCTATTTTCCCAGCACCGTAACTCACCGTCGCTGCCAGGTTTGGACGTGATGGCATCCCTCAAGAGGGATCCTCAGGCCAGCTGGAGCTAGCCCCCACCACGGCCGTTTTACCAAAAACATTACCAAAGATTTCTGGTGCACTCTCTCCTCAATCAATCTATTATGTTGCGGGTACACGTCGTACACGCTGTACCTGGTATACTGCCGGAGCTTTTCATCCTCGTAGCTCCAGGTCTTCCGCAGGTGCACAGTGTGCGCTTTCATCCTTCTACACCACTGGGACGTCCTGAGCTCATCTGACCTTGTCTTACGCAGGTGGACAGTGTGCGCTTTCATCCTTCTCCACTACTGGAACGTCCCGAACGCATCGGACCTTGTCTTCCGCAGGTGCACGGAGTGAGCTTTAAACCTTAATCCCGCCGAAAAATTAAACTCTGCAAATCTGCTGATGTAATTGCGCTCGTTTGTAGCTTTTAACTCCCGTTTGAGGCAATACTGATATAAGGGCGTGGTACCAAGTGTGGTAAAGTGAGGTGTTCCTGCGCTTGATATCAATCAAGATGAGTATCGTGTTGAACATTCCATGGGTCTAGTCTATCACATGTAAACATACTAGTAACGCACTTAGGTAGGTTGAGCAGCTGGTTAGCATAGTGTATTTTGTGATGTCAATGTGTATTCTTTATAGTGGGAGTGCCCCTATAGTATTCACCGGCCTGATACGGCTTTTACGTGTTATGTAATTGAAAGGGCCTTGCTTCGATTTTCGATATGGATTCATTTGTAAGCTATAAGTTTATAAGTTAGGTATGGATTTATTAATATATGTTGTAGTATATGTTTATATTTAATCCAGTGAGTGTGTATATATTTTTTTCATTTGGATACCAGTTATTTACCGAGTTTATTATGAGATGGGCCCATTTATTTGTTAGCCTGTTGCAGTGGTGTAGCCAGTCCCTGGGTGAGTCTCAAGCTAGCTCAATACCTCAGTTACAATTGTTGTTCGCTTGTATTTCTATCACCTTAGGCGGGCCTCTTAGTAGGCGTGAGAACCAAATAAATATACACCATTCTAGCATATAGTTGATCATGTACTCCTTATTGGACAGCTGCTACCGTCACAGTGGATTCCTAATTGGGATGTTTGAAATTACGATTAATGACTCACAATTAACTCCCCAGGAAGGAGTAGAGGGTGTACTCGTCCTCTGGCTGATCGTTTCAGACGGGCATTATCACGATGTTAAACCAGATTATGGTTGTGTACTCTTAGAGCTAGGGGAGTGGGTCGTCCATTCTATTCGGTAGCAAATCGACTGCCAAAATTAAACCTGTAAGCTTTCTATGACCTGCCTATACCAAATCTATTGTATTTTCATAATAAAACTGTCACTTGCTATGTTAATTTTTCAGTGTTAATTTGCACCCCCGTTTCCCCCTATTTCCTTATTAGTTCCTGTATGATAGAGTGCAATCATAATCATATAAGTATTGAATTTACATAATGTTTTCTTCATTGGCCTCTTTGATTAAATAGAGTTGCACGTCAAAATGCTTAATTTTGGATTCTTGATTTTTCTGTGTGTGATTTGGTTGTCGATGTGTAATGTTGTGTGATTGCCACAATCCTCACCCATGTCCTTGAGTAAATGATTGATTCAGCACTCTTAACGCATATCCCTCACAATTTGCAGTATATACAGCTTTAGTAATATACAGTGTTATTTTATTTCGTCTCTGACTTCCCTAGGTATTTGTTTCACTTGCAATGATGAATATGATACTCGTCGATTACTGACGTGTCTCAATTGATTAAAAAATCCGTATCTCTATATCTAGTCAGCGATGTTGACAAATCATAAACGAATCACATATTTGGTGTTCCTGTCGCATCTTTGAAGATCACTTCCGCCTCATGTTCGAGGTCTGAATCTCCTAAAAACCAACTGAAAACTTCCAATAAATATGCAATGACTGGTATATACACCATTAATGAATATAGGAGTAGTACAAATACTTGACGGTGAGTAAAATCCACGAAGATTGGGTCCTTTGTCTTCATTAGCCTTACATAAGAATCGACTGGCGTGCTTATTAGAATTGCTACTGTCGTGTAAAACTTTGTAAGAATCTGCTTTATGTAACTGTAAACCGGTTGCCCAATCCTAATTTTTCTTTACAGTGCGATCATGGTGTATTTCTAAACCAACATAGTGCTGACAATTTCAATGCCGTTATCTCAAAGTTTTCTCCATATACTCTAGCAATTCCTGTAATGCTTCACTGCTTTTTGAAACAACAGGATATCATCCACATACAGCAGCAGTATTTATATATATATATATATATATATATATATATATATATATATATATATATATATATATATATATATATATATATATGTGTGTGTGTGTGTATAGTATATATTGTGTCTATTGAATTGTGCATAGGACACGCATATTTCAACTGCACTTGACGTTAAGTTGAATTTCAAATAATTTATACACTTTGTTACATGCTGTAAAGGCTTATTTCCAAACATATACTCTATTTATCATTTGGCACAATAATCAGTGTTTCCCACCCATTATCTTTAGAGTGCTCCATACAAATTTTTCTTCTCGTTACATACAAATTTTTCTTCTCGTTACATACACATTTTTTCTTCTCGTTACCCATTTAAAAGTGCGGCCTTCTTATCAAACTCTGCTATCTCTAAGTCTTTCTCTGCTGCCATACACCGCATGATTCTTAAAGTGTCATATCTGACCAAAGGAGAAAACACCACTTTATAGTCAATTCCTTTTCACTGACTGAAGTTTATTGTTACCAAGTGAGCTTTTGCTTTCACTTTACTTAGGCCTGGCAAATATTATACTTAGTATACCCATTTACAGTTGGTGACCTGGTGGTCTAGGGCTAAGGTGTCGAACTTCTGTGCTGGGGGTACGGGGTTCAATACTTGGTCCCAGCATAGATTTATCTGATTACCGAACCCTTCCTTAACCTCTGACAAGATATCTTGTGAATGTGGGGAATGCCAGGCCTCCACCGTAGTTCTGATTCCACGTTAAACTGTAGGTCCTCTATTTTCATCTCACAATCACCCTACCATTACACATTAGCGTAAGTGCGTACAACCCGAACGGGTAGTAGGACGCGGTGCTAATAATAATAACATTTACAGGTTAACTAACTTTTTTCAGGTTGTCGTGGCACTAGCTACCTATTTTCATTCTTCTTCAGGGTTTCAAGTTCATTTTAATTGCTTAATGTCACTCTTCCACATTCTTAGAAATCATAGCCACCTCATAGGTGTTGACTGCTTCAATTCTTGCAGAATGTCTATGTGACACATACCAGTCTGGCTGATGCAGATTGTATGCTCCTTTGTTGTGTTATTTTATGTAGCTTCAACCAAATATGTAGACGATGATGGACTTTGAATATCAGCCTTCACTTCTGCCTCCGGACATTCGATGATCTTGGGTAATTGATTTGCCATGACTTTCACGTTCTCTTCATCGTCTCCAACCTCTTCGAAGTTGATCACAGAGATTTTATTAGCCTCTGACATCTTGGATGAGATATACTCCTCAATAAAATACGTCACTGCTGACAATCACTTCCCTTGTTACTAGATTGTACAGTCTGCAGTTCTTCGTTGTGGACTCATATGCAAAAAAGTAAGCTTCTTTGCTCTCACTTCCAATTTGCTCCTTCTGAGTTATTTTGTCGCCAAAGATTTTCAAATGAATGCAATNCCCCCTCCCCATGTCTGCCTCTGACCAGATATATTTCATTAGACCTCTCGACAACATCATTGCTCTCACTGACCTTTGAATGGTGTTTTTTTTCTCAACTTTTTGCCTTTTCTTCTCTGTTGTTGGTGATGTTCTTTCATGTGTCACATAGTTTTATTGAAGTAATTTAAATTCTTTTCCCACACAAAACTTAGTCTATTATCGTTTCTCATTGATTTAACTTTGTTATCAATTACAGATTCCATAGCCCTCAATTGTTTACCAATATTCTTGCTCACCTAGGATTTTTGCACCAGGAAGTGCAAATATCTGAAATTTGTAGACTAATCTTTGAAAACAATAATGTATTTGTTGCTTACTTATAAAGTTGATTTTATGGTACCAAAGATATCTGCGTGAATCCTCTCCCCCGGTTGAAATTGACGTCCATTTCCATTATAATGGAAAATTCGGTGCATCCTCCCCGTTATAAAGTCTCAAAAGAAAAAAAACTGTCTTCATAGAACGAAACGCCATTTACAACATCGTTCTTCATCGTAGTTTTTAGTGTTTTCATGATCAAATGTCCTAGGTTCTGATGCCACCTTCAGAGCTACGTCACTGTGGAAACCTTCAACCCTACGTCACTGTCCATTCAAAGCTCTAATCGATATTCATTGAGACTGTCTTTCACTCCTATAATTACGAATATTCCATGGGGATATCACAACCCACACTCGTACTCTCTTTCCGCCATCATGAAACCTAGTGACATTACTGTCCCAACATAAAATATATTTGGTACCAAACTAGGAACATACTGTACGTTGTATAATACACACGGCTCCCATTTATTGCCATTCCACATTCAAATGTGGAATGAGACATGTCCAGAGATTGGTAGCTTTGTAACATTGGCAACTCTCATGTATATTCCTGAAGATTTATAATTCAGTTCACTGAAGTACTTTAATACAAATCATGTACTATGATGTACTCAATTCAATGATCCCTGCGTAGTTCAAAGCGATGTTTGTAATTCCACTTCACAGTACGATAAATGCAATTAACGTTTAATTCTTCTTCTGTAGTAATCACGCTGTTAGAGTCTCATCTGCCCACAAAAGTGACACTATGCTACCTTATTTTGGCCTTCAATTGATCGCTATTCTTGTTAGTCTAATTCCTTGAATTTTATCTGCCATTTTGGGCAATCAATGTGTCTTCCTTCTCTTATATTATATAAGATTGTCTTGAAATTTTGATAGCGTGGTACCAGACCAGTGATGGCCCTTACTATCCGTATGCTGTCAGGCAGCTTTAATCCTAAAATTCAATTTTAAAGGTAGATTTCATAGTTTTTAAAACATTCACTGTTTATGACTCATCTTTTGGCCATTGTAGATGAAATAAATCCTCATAGAGGGTCAAAACCACCACTTCACTCTTTTCTGAATGGTACTCATTTTGTCATACACATAATTTGCTGTGGTGCAAGTCTAAACCATTATAACCGATTCATTCTTCAGGGGTGATATAGGAGAAAGGCCATCGTCTTGGTATCATTTGCACTAAGCTATGTTTTTTTCGTTGTCGTTGCATTTTCGTTCATAACCTATTCTACGTATTTCATCAAACAATACTCACGCGACATTGCTTCTATCCTAAACTCCTACAATATATAGTTAATACCAATGAGCTTGTGGGCTATAGTCACCAAAATTGCAGCAATCATGTTTCTCACATAATTTACTTTATTGTAAATATTATTTTATTATTTGTTTGTGAATGCATGTTTAATAAATTTAGCTATAGTATGTTATAAAGGTAGTAAGGCATGCGTTAGGGTGGATGGTTCCTTAAGATTATTATTATTAGCACCGCGTCTTACTACCCGTTCGGGTTATACGCAATTACGCTAATGTGTAGTGTTAGGGTGATTGTGAGATGAAATGGAGGACCTACAGTTTAACGTTGAGTCCGAACCACGGTGGAGGCCTGGCATTCCCCACATTCACAAGATTTCTTGTCAAAGGTGAAGGAAGGGTTTGGTAATCAGATAAATCTGTGCCGGGACCGAGGATTGAACCCCAGCCGGGTTCCTTAGGAGAATAGTTTGATTTTGAACCGGGTGTTAGAAAAGGCTATGTTATGTGTCTATGTTTGTTTAATCTATTCATGGAGAAGTGTATGAGGAATGCTTGTGAAGAAGTGGTTGAAGTACCAAATGGACAATGTAAATGTGAGAGTGCTGCAGTAAACAAATGATAACGTATGAGTGGTTGAGAATGAAAGTGACGTTCAGAATTAATTAAACCGTTTTAATGTATCGACACGCAGGATTGAACTTTGTATAGATGATTCTAAACTAAAGTGATACTGTTTTTATAAGGATGAGCCAAAGAAAAAATGTTATGTATTTGGGCAGAGTGTTCTGTAAAAATATAGGAGTGGATGATGAAATTAACATAAAGGTGAATGCATCTCGAAGATTAGTTGGATGTATGTGGTCTATTGCAAAGAATGAAGTAGTGTTGAACGAGGCCAAGATGGCAGTATACAGAAGTGTGCTAACGTTAACATTGTTTTATGGATGTGAAGCGTGAGTTTGTCAGGATAAATACAAAAGAAGGTACACTTGGTTGAAATAAAATATGTAAGAAATGTATGTAGAAAAACTCGTTTAGACAGAGTCAGTAATGAATGGGTTCTGAAAGAACTAGGATTGAAAGGAAATCAATTATGTCAATTTGAAAGAAGCATCTTACGTTGTTTGGGCATGTTGAGAGGATTAGTGTAAGTCGAGTGAATAAGACAATAATTTAAGAAGCTACTGTGTGTGTGTGTATCAAAATGAACTGTTAGGTATGTAAGACATAGCTAATTGTTGTAGACGAATGTCTTAAAAGGAGAAACATTAAGGGCTTTTAGAATAAAAGAGTATGTATGACTTGGTGTATGGATGTTGGGGAATCCAAAGGAGTATGCAAGGATCGAGTACTTTATAGAATATTTGTGACAATAGATTAATTATTGAGTTGGTTTTTTTCAGCCATATGTAATTTTTTTATTGCTGAAACAATCTCTCTGTCATGATAGTTGGACACTATTTTAAATTGTACACTTATCTCTGAAATTTAAATAATAGTAGACCCTGTGCACAGACATGTGCACCTCAAGACCGGAAATTAAAAATTTTGATTGGAAAATTTAATTAATCGAAATACTACAAATTGAAGAAATATTAATACTGAAAGAAAGATTTACTTTATACATTTCATATAGTTGTGCAATGTGGGCAATGGTAGACCCACGCAAACACATGTGTTTCTGAAAGCTGGAATTTTAAAATCTATATTTACCCTATTTAACCATTTTATCCTTTTTACCGTTTTTTAGGATTCTACCCTTATACTCCATTTGCCCTATTTTACCTTTTTTACTCTTCTTAGCCTTCAATCAAGTAAAAAAGATTAAAGAGGACAAAATAGTGGAAATGGTTTAGAGTGTCAAAATCTAATATAGTAGAATTAAAAAGGTGTAAGAGAAATGAAATGTTAAAAAGATTAAAAAGTCACAAAATCGGTAAGAAAGGAAAAAAAAACTATTAAATTGATTTATAGCTTATTGGGGTGAGACTCGTGAATGGAGTAGGGAAAGATAAAGATATTAAACAAGGTATAAAGAGCAATGGTAAAGGCAAATATGGACTGACTTTAGGCTAAATAGAGTCTGTAATAAGGTTAAAAATGTGTAAAAACTTCAAACATGGAAAAATTGGTAAATTAGTTTTAAAAAAAAAGGTAAACGAGGTGGTTGGTGTAAAAAAAATGTGTTAAAAGGTTAAATGGGGTTAAATCGGTAAAAAAAAAAGGGCTAAGATATTGAAAAGCATTGACGAAAATTCACCTTCATTAAACTCAACCAAGGCTAGGACCAAAGTAAAGAGAATAGATAGGTAGCGCCATCTGAAAGAATTTGATGATGTCATCGCTTACGTCAGCCACGAGCCTACGTCACCCAGTACACATCAGTTGTGCAGCCCATGTGTTTCGGGTGGTTCTTTCCTTTATCTTTATAATTATTTATTTATTAGTGTTTGCCTAGTAGTGATTTTTTCGTGTACAGTTAGTTAAGTTATTATGTTTACTACTCGAGTATCTGTTTTAATAGGCAACTATAAAATACAGTAGTGATGTTCTCATTAATGATTTAGATATTTTATTTAATACATTTATTTAATATTAGTAACTATAATACTAAATATGTATGCTAAATATAATATGTATGTATATTGCTCTTCTCAAGCTGTTTATTATAATATAATAGTTTTTCTTTTATATAATATAATATATAGAATACAAGTCATTGTTGAACAATTGCAATTTTAGGATTTTTGCCAATTTATTTGCGTAGGCCTAAGTTCTTCAATTTTAATTACATGTGTTTCTAAAATGACACAAAAGAAATGCCAATCTGTGCTGGTGCACTCTGTGCAAATAATCAATGAAACCGCTAGGGTAATAATATATCTTTCTACCCCTTTCCTAAAGATTCAGACATTTGTCGTACACGGGAGCTCAAATGTTAAAGGAAAGACACAATTAATACAAATTTTGCTCGAATATGACTATTATAATCTAACATTTTTATATTAAACTTCAACAAACATTTGTTGAATAGTTGCGTATGATTTAATAATAAGGGTTGATAGAATTTATTTCAATTTTCGTTTATGTTATATATTTGTGGTGCTAAAGCTAACTAAAATGTCAAGAACTTCAAAACACATCGAATGTTCCCAGTGTTAATACAATAGTTCAAACGTGTAAGTAATTTTTTACATATTTTACTAGGTTAAGTGCAATTTATTTAGTATTCATTTATTGGTGTGGATTTTAAATATGCATTAGTATGCGTAATGTTCCCAAACGTGATATTATGATTTCTAAAAATAATTATTTAGAAAGGACTTATTTTGTATTCCATAAAGCATTGTGAATGTTAAGCCATGTTCTCGTGTGTCATTTTCTGTGATTCACTGAAAATTAATACAAAATGAACGTCAGAACACTAATTTTATTAGAATGAATCATTATTTCACACTTTCATTAAAAGTTAAAAGGAGGTCTACTTTTCTTAATTGTTAACTATCATTATTGAAAAATTCAAACAAAATGAACCGTGTGACCAATTAGTAGGCCCTACAAGAATTAATTCATTTTTATTTAATTAATGCAAGGATTTATTTATATATTTATAGACATTGTACTGTTGTATGATTTATCAAAAATGGTATTTAAGCGGAAAGACGAACAAACCAATCAATTATTGGACTATTACAGAGTTTGAATGTTTGTTTCAATATAAGCAGTGATGGGTGAGTTATTTAAAATAAAACAGCACGTGATGCCATTTTTATAAATTAAACATTAGTTGATTATTCTCAACATGATAAATATGATAAATTACACGTGTGAACAAATTTCTTTAATTCATATTTTCATTAAAAATGAATCATTTGAAATGATTAACTGAAAATAACACGCGAGAACACGGCTTTAAGAGCTGGCTAGTTTACTGGGTGACGTCACACGCTCAGCCAATCAGATGTATTTCTCCAACTGGCGCTACCTTCTATTCTCTTTACATTGGCTAGGACCGTGATATATTTGTCATTGTCAGTCGTGTCTATTGCCAAGTCTAAGGCTTAGACCTTGTATTTAATAAGGCAGATAGCCGCCATTAATTTGTGGTTTATTGCTACTCAAGATACAATGTTAGATTATACAACAGTGCTAAGTTAAAGTTAAAAATATTATATTGTTGTAGGATGAGAATAATTTTTTATAATTTGTTTTTAGTATACAAAATATATATCTTTTTTATTAAAGCATGATAGTCTGTAACGATGGCCGTCCATTTCAATGTTGAGAATAGAAAATAGAGATTATCTCTTTGTCGGACGGTGACTAGTGAATGATTATGTTATCACAATTTTGTGTTTTTATAGCCACTACAATGAATATAGAGTGACGTACATGTCGAGGTCTTGTGTATTTCTGTCTCCTAGCAACAGTATTGTTTTTATCCCTTTGTTCCTTTCCCTGGGGGAAGAGGTTGTTGTTTAGTTTGTGCAAGGGGAAGGGTGACCGTGACTTACACCAAACTTTTCTACTCTATTCTTCATATTTGAGCTATTGCTTCCTAGTACTATGTCATTGAACACTTGGACGTAAAAGGGCATAAAGCACCTACTCTGATATTGGGTAGAGTTTCAGTGTTTCCCGAACATTTAAAAACTATAACCAAATATTTGTTATTTTATTTAGAGCCACAAATGTTTACTCCTCCCCTAGCTTTAATGAAAATGAGGGGTTTCCCCCCCCCTTTTTAAATTATTTCCTATTTTATATTAGTAACAACAGTAACATATTAAATAGGCATTTGGTTACCCACCAAAAATCTCACGATCCATAGTTTGTAAACTCCTGTGGTAGATCATTTACATCTTTTGTTACCACCTAAATTAGAGCCTTTGGTAGCTAAGCCATTTTTTGTATTAAATGGTATTTCTATTTTTGCCTATTTGGGTTAATTAAAAGAAACTTTAAAAGAAACATGACACTGGAATATGTACCAAAATTTCCACAGAGTTTGTAAAACTACTCATAGAACTCAAATCCTTAAAATGCAACCAGATGCGTTCTTAAACTATATGGTCAAAGGCGTAACTAAGCAATAATGGGCACATGAACACATTCATGGTGACCCACCCTCACGCCTCACCCCAAAAGAGAAAGCCCCACCGTAAAATATCTTATTTGTAATCGTAGATTTATAATAAATTACATTGGCAACTATTAATGAAATTCTTTAATAAGTTTTGTGAAACGTTCTGTTTGCAAGATGGTTAAGTAAATAATCTGTGGAAAAAAAAAACCTTGCTTTTATCCGTTATTTGCTTATATATTGTTAAATATTTATTTTACAAAAAATATATATGCTGAGGAAAAAACCTTGCTTTTATTCATTATTTGCTTATATATTGTTAAATATTTATTTTACAATATATGTATATATATTGATAAAAAACCTTGCCTTTATTCGTTATTTGCTTATATATTGTTAAATATTTATTTTACAAAAAAAAAATATATATATAAGCCTACTGAGATTGCTTGTAGAACATGAAATACTTATAGTTAAGTGACTGTTGAGTATATTTTATTTAATAGTGAGATCTTTAAGAAACAAAAATGGGCTAAAATACAACAGTTTCATCTCTTACCAAATTTATTATTTTTGGTGGGTGAGCCTGCGTGTTGGGCCTCATTTTGGACGGGGGCCTTTGAAATTTTACCACCTACTCCACTTTATTGCTAAACCACCTCAATGTATTTGTGTTTGATGTACATGCTTTAACTTTATTGAAAGAAAAAATTAATGCAATATGTTCATAAATATTTGGACGTGGTATGAGAATTTATTGATAAACTGGTCAGTGTTCATGAACCAAAATATTAGATATATTATTAAATAATTATAGATCAAAATATTTTAAAACCAAAATATGTTCTATCGCGCTTATTTCTATACAGTGGCAGCATTGTAGACTGTGGTTTGTTTGATTGTTTGTCCAGTGATACCAATGTAATGTTTAAGCTGTATCGCTTTTATTCCGGTTGCAAAAATGTAAATTATGTATTATGTTTCTCTTAGCCTTATAGTAATACTAAATGGTCATGGTTAAGCAGCACCTAAACTATGTTTAAGAGGAACTTTTAGCGTCCAGCTATCCCTTTTTGATAGTTTTTCGTTTGACAGTCCTTAGCTAACTATGGTAGTCACAAGTCTATCATACCAAATAAAAAATTAATATAAATGAAATAGTTGAGACCAAATTTTACCTTGTCCATCAACTGGGCGCACAAACACAGCCCATTAACGACACATTATTTACCTAAACACAATCATAATATAAGATAAACGAACTAATATACATTGTTACAGAAATATTTTAGATAAAATAGAATCACAGTTCACCAAAGAAAATAAACAGATTATACCCTCTTTTACAAAAACACATTGAATAGCCAGCCAGCATTGTGGTTTTGAAAATACTATCATGGTTCACAGAGCTATATTGTCAGATTTTTAAATTCTATTTGTTACAAAAGTGACAAATTTAAGGTTTCTCTCATTCCTAAAATAAAATCTACACAAATTTGGTAAATAATTTAAGATTTTAAGCTCCTCCCCCCCCCCTACAATACACCACTTATTCAGGATACTTTATTAATTGTATATATTTGACACTACTTTTATTTTAATATTGGAACAGTCTCTTTACAATTCTGGCAAACTTCAATTTCTGCCTCACTTAAACTGTTTTTTCTTTTTACTTAACACCCCCATCCCCCCATCTAACTTCTTTCATATTTTATAAATTACATTTATTTAGTCTTTTATAATTACCAGGAGGGATCTTTATAATTTCTTGGTGAATACCAGTCTTATCCCACACATAAAAGTCATTATTTCTAAAATGCTGGAAATTGTAGCCCCAAGTCCCCATTAACAAACTCATATTTAGAAATCTTAACTTAAATTTTAAGAAAATGGTTATTTAGAGCTTTACTTCTATATCCATATCGAGTTTCAGTTTTATACGAGACTGAGAAGCAGTTGTATAATATTAGTTTTTGAAATTTTGAAAGCCCACAACCTATTTTATACCTGATATAAAATATCACTTTATAGCCCCGCCACCCCCCCCAAATACCTTGGATCCACTTTGAAATTATGGGTATGTGAGAAAATCCTGATAATTTCACTCTAAAAATGTTCAGATTTCCAGGCCAATAGGTTGAGGAAATATAGTGATGGGTGAGTCAATGAGTCCCACACCTTTTTGCCTTTCTCCACCATCTTAGATTTCAGAAATTTGAAAAGCCCTTAAAAGGTCTCACCCAATTATATAATATAAACTTCATTTATATTTCAAAGTTCAATGTGAGTTGGTTCAAAATTTACAGAGCTAGAGGAAAGTCGCCTAATTTGGGGAGTTTTTTTGTAAACATATTCTTAGTTAAGAAGAAACATATGAAAATACAAGAAATATTTCAGACATATTTAGTTGTTTTATTGCCCTCACCTTTGTGCAAAAGAAAATATCACTTATGAGCAAATTATAAGATCAAATCATTTTTATAAAAAACATGCGCCTCCCAAAATTAGGAACCCTAGGGCTCCAAATTTGGGGATATTCAATTATCCTTACACAAAAAATTAATTATTTAGAAAAAAAAATTTTTTTGTTCTTTTTTGAAAGGCACAAACCACACACAAATTGTTTATTATTTGGATCAACACAATCTGTGTGTGCCCATTTGTTGCATACTACACATCGAACCCAATTCTCACCTTCATGGTCATCATGAAAATAATCCTGCACAAATAGTACACTATGCATCAGATTCACTTTCACTTTCCAAATCAAGATGGTTATCAGAATCAACTAGTGACATATTAACCTCAGATTCTGTTGATGATTCTGAATGTTAGGCAGCCCTTTTCTTACGACGGTAAACTGGTGTTTTCAATTCAGAGCGTTTCTTGATAGTCGTAGTCTTAACGTTTCTCTTTGGTGAAGGACCCCTTTACTTTAACTCTGCTAGCTGTTGTTTATAAGGTGATCCGGCGATGAGCTGGGCAGATCCAGGTCGGGACTTTCATGTAGTAGGATGAATTTTATAGTGAGAACTGATTTGACGTTAGACGCACAGATAAGGATTATCTGAGGTAGCGTTGTTACAGGGTCTGGATCATGGGATGTCCCTGGCTGAGACTCCTGCAGGTCATCGAGCTGTTGTGGGCTCTCAGCGTTGTTCTCTTTAAGCTCTTCAAGGACAGTAAAATCATGAGGTCGGAAGTTGTTCCTATTACAAGGAAACAATCCAGTTTTGCGGAAACCACCAGCAGCTGCTACAGCAGTCGCTGCCCTCATGTACAATTTTCCAAAAATTTCCCCTATCTGGTAGACAGTGACCACTCGTCCAGTATTTCTTCGAATCCACTGCTCAACTTCCTGGGCGTAGTACGTCTTAAAAGGCCCCATAAATGAGGCATCGGGTGGCTGCATTTTGTGAGTGCTATGGGGGGACACACACACAATGGCCACATGATTCTCTCGTCCCATGCTTATCACATATATATTTCTCGTGTGAGAGTAGTAGCCATATAATACGAGAATGTCAGGATCATCCGCAGTAGGCTTCACGCTGGAAATAAAGTGACGAAACCAATCTCTAAATATTTCCGTTTGTATCCAGCCAGACGGATGGCAAGAATAAATAGAGCCAGGCGAGCCCCATCCATGAGTTCCATCTTCATGTTCTTTCCAGAGAAGATCATTAATGGAGGAACAAAGTTGCCTGCAGGGATCATACAAGTGACAACAGATATAAGAGACCCTCGTTCAGCCACTTGAAGTGCTCCAATTCGTCGCGTTCTCTTTAGACCCACAACTTTTGTGTGCTTATGTTGTACAATTGATATGCCGTTTTCGTCCCACTTGTATAACCTAGATATTATTCATACTGTCCATTGCAGGTTCAAAAATGTCAAAAAACTTGAAAACTGACTCTGGAGTGAAACTCTTTGCTTGGGCCATTAAAAGACCTTGAGGAGAGCGCACAAAAAACTGTATATTTCTTCTTAAGAAAGTCTTCATCCATTTTTCTCCAGCCTGCTCATTCTTTTTTGAGAAGGGGTTCGCAATTCCGTTTTTTACAGCAATCTGATATACCATGCGACAAACATCCCTTTGAGAAAGGCCGAAGAATCTGTTTCCCATAATAACGTAGTAGTCTGCGAGATGCTTTTCTAATTCAAAGGGTAGTGTTTGATTTCTGCCTATTTTGGTTTGAACCACGGCACTAGGACATTTTTCTAAATCCTTAACGAGGTGCTCTAGTGTAGTTTTAGGAACATTAAATAAACGGGATGCCTTAAGAATTCCCATTTCCTTATTGCGCATGGCCGCAACTGCCACCATTATTTGTTCTGGATTCCTATTTTTCCCTGGAGCCATCAATAAATATTTCTTTTATAACAGTTTAAAAAGGTTGTGTTATTTAGGGACGCTGGTCTTCAAAGAAAAGTCCTTCAAATTATTTTTAAAATGGCTAAGTGATAATTTCAGATTATAACTTGACATTAAAGCTTCATAAAGATAAACAAATAAATCATTATTTTTATATTCAATAAAAAAGACAATATAAAACTACGATATCTTAGAATTGGTTTACCGTTTTATATATATATATTTAAATATTCTAATATTTTTTAGAAAATATTAGAACATTATAAAATTATATTTATTTAATTGTTGTGAAGAACGTGTTGAGTTCTTAATTTGGGGTTCCCCCAATTTGTAAACCTAAGACTTCCCATAATAGGCTCCATAAAAGATTATATTTGACATTCTAAAATATATTCATATAGTTACTAATTTTAATAAATGTAACCTCTAAAGAAAGCCACTTTAATACCAATTATAACAAAATTAGCAAATATAGAGATATATATACATTTACTCTGTAATCTTGAATCTATTCGAGCCTAGTAAAAACTTTCAGGACACAAATAAAATGTTAGAACCAACTGCACCAATACTTGTGGAGCTACTTCGCTGTTAACAGCCAAATATTGAGGAAGCGTCCTTTCCTTCAATTTCTAGTGTTCGTCAATAGGTAGCAGCTCATCCTTACTCCAAATATTGTACCTGCCTTAGTTAGGAACTCGCCCCAAATTAGGCGACTTTCCTCTACTGTAAATTTTGAAAACATTCTACTTTACCCTTCCCCCTTCTTAGATGTAAAATCTACAGTTTTAGCACTTATTTGCTTATCTGGAGTTGTCCCACTACCTGCCTGTCAAATTTATATTTCTTAAAGAAACTTATTAGTTATTCATTTACTAGCCCTCCTCCCCCTCCCTCATATTTCCTGAAGTTTGATCAAAAGAATTAAGGCTTTCATACAATTGTGATTATTTCAAGTGGTCTTGTAAAATTTTAATTTTCAACCCAATATAAAATATTTTTTCTAATTAAAGCTCTCCCTCCTCTAATTCCTTGAGTCCAATTTTGAAATTTTTCATTTTTAGATTTTTCTGTTAAGTTTCGGTAATTCCTCTACATTCTAACCAAATTTAGAATTTACAAATCCATCTGGATGTTGGTTTCCTTTTCCGGCCAAATATATTCTTGGATTTATATATTATATAAATATAGATGTAGAGTATGAACATAATTCAACTTTGTCTTGTAAATATCAATTAAATGCATAAATTATATCTTTATTTTCCCTGTGTTAACAATATAAAGTGTGAATTGTGTTCTTTGTACAGTATTAACTACATAAAGTGTGAATTTTGTTCTTTATCTATTGTTAATAATATATTGTGTGAATTGTTTTCTTTGTCCAGTGTTAACAATATAATGTGTGACTTGTAGTCTGATTGGTCCAGTTTTATCAATATAATGTGTTATTTGTATCCTTCTCTGTCTAGTGGTAGTAAAAAGTAAAGTGTGAATTTTGTCCAATGTTAGCTATATGAAATGTGAACTGTGAACTTCTTTGGCCAGTGCCAATAATGTAATGTGTGAACGTATCTAATGTCAAAAAAATATTAATTCGTATTTATCCTGTTCTTGTACTTGTTTTATGGTAACTTATAAATATTTAAAAAATGGTGATTGATTGTCTTCAGAGAAATATTATAAGAGTATTAAATAATAATTAACTATTATCATAAAAACTCTCGAATTGAAGATTTCTCCGTAATATACCGATCATATTTAGGGGAAGAGTTCAATGCACTAATAGCTCAAGTTTTAATTTTGTTCATATTTAAAAAAAACAACGATCATATTATGACTTTGCCTTTTATTTAAGGTATATTATGTTAAATTTAATTAAACTCTATTATAATATGCTATATATTGGCAAAGTAAAGTATTTAACTTAGTTATATATCTTAGCTAGGTTAATAGTATGTTCAGGTTCTGAGTAAAGAGTCTCGGTTTGAATTCATGGCATGGCCTGATAATTTATCATTGGTGAAATGTGGACCTCCCTATTTAACAGTGATAATTTAAGTGCCAGTGGCTGGGTGCTTTTCCGGTTCTAGATTATATTTAGTTTAAAAGTCGTGTGCTGATATAATCAATCGGTCCATAAATAATACGATACATACTTGTGATAAAATGTATATATATATATATATATATCATTAATTTAAATTAATTGAAAATTGACACCTGGACAAGGGAATGGAGCCCGGGACTATAATAACAGTGCACCAATATTCTACCAGAAAGCGTCCCGAGCTTGGGGTCATTTTTCATTCATAGCTTACGGCTAAGTCTGTGAAGGACGTGTAATATCGTGAGCTACATATGAGCAACCAATAGTTCCACGAGCTATCAGACGCCACAAACATCTACCCCTCGGGGGGTATTTTAGACATTATAAGTCACGTAAAATTGGCAAAATGCACTTTAATATAATATTTTCATAATTTATAACTCAAAATCTTTATTATGGTAGGGGTATGGGTATGTAATGAGTATGAAAATTTATAGGATGCCAAGGAAAATATTGGAAATGAAGTATGTTGGAAAAAAGACTACAAGGCAGGCCAAGAAAGAGATGGGAGGAGCAGATAACAGAAAGTGTGCAAGTGAGAGGAGAAGAACGGAAGAAATTAAATAGGAAGAATGGTGGAAGGACAGAGGAAGATAGAGGCATTTTACTAAACTGACCCGACTACAGGTTGGAAACAGTTGATGATTATGGTGATCACGTTTACGGCAGTGAGAATAATTTAGTATCTTAGGTTTAGCCTAAATTAAATAAGCCTATTCTCTAAGTGATATAAATATGGTGTACTTTATTCAATACATATATTTACATAATTATTACTTTTCATACACAGATACAAATATTTAACAGCCAATCATCAACCGGTATTTAAAGTAACTTTCTTGTCTTGTCTTAGTCTAAATACATTATCTTGAAATGATCATTGACATTAAATTAAACTATATTTTAGTGAAAATAATCCTTACTTTTGTAGGAAGTATTAATTTCATTAATTAGTAATTATTATTATTATTATTATTATTATTATTAATATTATTATTATTATTAGCACCACGTCTTACTACTCGTTCGGGTCATACACTCTTACGCTAATGTGTAATGGTAGGGTGATAGTGAGATGAAATAGAGGACCTAGAGTTTAACGTGGAATCCGAACCACGGTGAAGGCCTGGCATTCCCCACATTCACAAGTTGTGATTAATACACGTCTTGTCAAAGGTGAAGGAAGGGTTTGGTAATCAGATAAATCTGTGCTGGGACCGAGGATTGAACCCCGGACCCAGGCCAGAAGTCCGACACCTTACCCCTAGGCCACCAGGTCGCCTTTTTAATTAGTGACTAATAAATAAATAAAAGTAATTGCTAGTGCTATCCATCTTGAAAAATGGCGGGGAAAAAAAAAGTTGACACTAAATTTAACTGATAATTTTTAATGACAAACTAGGTATTGTCTAGTATCTTTTGTCTGCGTGGAAGTGGAACAATCAGGTAACTGTTGTAACAAAAAAAAAAAAAATCCAGCTTCCATTATTATATTTTATTTTGGTGGAACTGTCTCTCTTCTATTTTTGTGTGTTTTCTCCCCTCCACCATTGTAGTGAGGTACAGATAGACAGAGAGACAGACGGGCGAATTGTTTTCTCTTCTCTGCATCACGTTCTTTCTCGCGCCCGTAAAAAGCAGCAAGGCAGCAGTTTCGGTCGTGGGAGTTTGAAGAGGGTAGATTGGTGAAGAGGGTTAAAGGGAGAGGGGTTATTTTTAGAGGGTGAGTTAGGGAGTGGGGGGGGATGTGTTTATTCTCCCTCCTCTCCCTCCCCCCTCAGGGGATACACCAGGGGCCATTTGTAAAATAAATGTCCCTCTAGGGGGGGCCGTTACTGGGACGAAACGCCGGCAGTCGGCAAGAGCCCACGGTTTTGCTATGGTAGCAAGAGAAGGGGTTGGGAGGGAGGTGAGTGATGAGGGGGAAGAGGATAACAACTTTTTTATTTCTATCCTTGAGGAATGCCGATGGTGCGATAGTTGACTTTTTCTTAGCCTCCATGGACTCATTGCTTGTCCATAGCTGGCCGAAATGGTGCAGGCCAGGTGAGATATGCGATTGGAAGGAAATGGAAAAATCAATTCCTGAGTTAAAGTGTTCAAACTGGTGTCTGGAGGGCATGATGAAGTAATAGGAAAGCCCAAGGTTCTTTATTTTTAGATACTTTTATTTTCTCTCTTGCCTCTACTGGTTTATTAAAAAAAATGCCACAATGTAAACGAGATTGCATTCAGAAAAATTAATCAAACGTATTATTATTAAATAGGTGCACTTAAAGCGCACTTCCTGAACCAACTGACTACGTATTTTATCAGCTTAAAACATACAAACTCACTCAATTATATGGCAGATACAGCACCTAGCACTCCCACGACAATAAAACGCCCTCTTAAGTTGTTAAATGGTCGAAGGCAGTGGTTCCCAAACTGCGGTTCGTGAACCCCAAATCCAAAGAATTTGCCAAAATATTTCCGTAGTGGTGGATTTTTGCAGCTTTTTGTGAGGAAATAGGAAATGCTTACAACTCTTTATTGTTTCACACTGAAGTCAGGTAGTTATCTTGAGGTATACATATTACAAGATTATTTGAAGTTAAACACGAAGTTTTCATTTTTTTTTTTGCCAACCGTCTCTTTCACAAAGCAATTTTGCAGATAAAATATGATTCCAGGCTTTGGCCTATTTGGTAGACATTTTCTCAAAAAGGAACAGTTTAAATCTATCTCTTCAGGGGTCAAATATTAACGTTTATACTGTGCAAGACTGTATCGAATCGTTCATAAAATGATTTACTATTGGGAAAGGTGTTTAGTTAGCAATCAAACGTAGTGTTTATACCCTTCATGACTTTATTGTAGAAAATAAGTTTTCTTTGGAAGAAAATGTAAATAACATGGTTATAGAACACTTGACCGGACTTGGAAAAACCTTAAGAGAATATTTTCCAGCTATATCCAATAATAAAAATGGGATTCACAATTCCCTGTAAGAAATAGCAGTTTTGGAATTTTCCACTTTAAGCGCGAGGGAAAAAAGCAGCTCCTTGAAATCTCCACTGATTTTAAAATAAAGGAAAGTTATAAGTCTTTGTCATTAGATGATTTCTGGTTAAGTTTAAAGGATAGGTTTCAAGTGTTAGCGAATAAAGCCGTTTCAACTTGGTTACCATTTAATTCTACGGATTTCAGTGAGAAATCTTTTTCTTCATATGCCTGTTTAAAAAATAAATACAGAAACAGGCTCAATGCTGAAAGTGACTTTAGACCTTATTTATCGTCTGTGGTTCCTGACTTTAAAGCTCCCTGCCATCCAAAGCAAGCGCATCCTTCTCAATAAGGCACGTGAAGAAGTTATTAGCTGTTAAAATTTGTAAAAAATAATAATAAAAAACAACTTAAATTGGCATGGAATTTTGTGATTTTCAGTTATGTCAAAGCAGTAGTTTCCAGTACCTCTTTAAAAAACATGTGAAATGTAATAATATTGTGACAGTAAGGGTAGGAAGATGTTGCTACATTAATTTGCTTATTTAGTTTAAGTTTAAATTTTTAAATAAAGTCATAATATTATTAGAACTTGTACTTATGTTGTATCAATATTATTCTATTATATTTTGTGGGGTATTCCAAAGTACCTACTGGAGCTATATTTGGTTAATTTAAAGATATTAAACAATTTGATTACAATTAATAACTAAATTTCATAAAAAATTATGATTAAAACAAAGTGTGTGGCTATGGATATTTACCAGGGGGTTTATGCAGCTCAGATGTTTGTGAAAAGGGTTCGCGAGTCGAGAAATTTTGGGAACCGCTGGTCTAATACATCACTCTCATGATAGACTAGCCTTTTGAAGACAAGGAGAACGGGGTCCAATTCCTTGTTTGTCTCTACTGAGGGTGTATTTTCCTAAAGGTGGGCATACCACTTCTAAAATACTTCCTTTCTTAACCCTTCTCCATTAGAGAAAGATGCAGTGATTCAAAAAATTTAGTTATTTATTGTAAAATGAAAGGCCCTAATTTCACAATTTATATATGTTCTGGTCATGCCGGGGATTAAAACCGAAGACCTTATTTTGGAAATCAACCGTACCACTTATTGAGCTAAGGTGATGAACCAATGTAATACATGAAGGGTGACCACTGACCATACATGGCTTTTGAAGTACAGTAACTGTTTTTTTGTGTGTTTTTGTGGAGTGATGTCCTGTTTTCCCACTGATATATACCCGCTTTTAAACCAGTATTTCAAAAAGTACATGATTTTGAAGTTATAGAAAATATTTTTGGACTGAGAAACGTTAGTTCAAGGACCTTCCCTTTCTAGCTTTATTTATTAGAGAAATTTTCTTTATAAGTTATATTTGACAAAAGTGTATACACAAGTGCAATGACAAATTAAAGTTCCTATATAATATGTGATGTAGCCTATATAAACTTCTATGGGTCAGTAAGAAATATATACAGATTTTGGTAAGTAGTCCTGTTCTTAAAGGTCTTTTATTTTATCAGAATCCCTCAATAACAGGATTTTAATAGGAAAAAATATATATTTCATATCGAGCTTCCTAGAAGAATCAGTAGCATACGTTATAAAATTATTTTTCTTGATATTTTATATTATTTGTTCGTATATGTTATTTTTTTAAATACTTTTAACTACTTGAGAATTTGTACTGAATTATTGGTTTGAAGTGATTAGCAGCCAACATCGAAAATGTTTTTATAAGCAATGATCAAAGTTGAAAAAAATAATATTTATGTATCTATAAGAACATAGATTTTATTGGTGTGCTTCTTAAAATTGACGATTAAACTAATTTTATTATAGATATTATTTGACTTGATGTAACTCAGTGTTACCTTTAAGTAGCAATGAAAAGTGAGTTGCTATAAATAGTTTTGTATTTTAACTCATTGTTTTCTATTTAGCCTTATTATTTTTATCATATATACTCTATAGCATTATCTTTATTTCCCTTTAAGTTTGTAATTACTAAAGTGAAAGAATAAACGTTGTTATAATAATAAAATTGATTACACTTTACTTGTAATGAAAATTTAAATGTCTCTTTCAATGAACGTATTTCATGCGGGAAATAATTTACCATGTCACGAAGATGACTAACCAATGTCATGCACGACCCCTACAGTTATGTCATGATGAGCTTTTAATTAAAATGTCAACATTTTGCGATGTTTTCCAAAGAGTTGAAACATATATACAATTTAATAATTACATATTTATGACTGTAACTTAACCAAACATATGGCTTATACTAATCGACCTTAAACTGTTCTATTACATAAATGCAACAAGCGCTGGCACATGCATACAGACTATTTGCAGATATAACACTTATATAAATATATAATTACAAAAAACTTTGTATTGAAGTGAATATAATAAATAAAAAACAATAATTCAAAGTTTCCCAATAATAATGGTGATCCTCTTATATTTTTGACTATGTATAATGATGAATTTAAAAACTATATTATTATTATTATTATTATTATTATTATTATTAGCACCACGTCTTACTACCCGTTCGGGTTATACGCACTTACGCTAATGTGTAATGGTAGGGTGATTGTGAGATGAAATGGAGGACTTACAGTTTAACGTGGAATCCGAACCACGGTGGAGGCCTGGCATTCCTCACATTCACAAGATGTCTTGCCAAAGGTGAAGAAAGGATTAGGTAATCAGATAAATCTTTGCCGGGACAGAGGATTGAACCCCGGCCGCCAGCATAGAAGTCTGACACCTTACCCCTAGACCGCCAGGTCACCAACTATTTATATTAAAGACATAGGAAAACATGGGTGATATGATGGTCTTAGATTGGTTTGAGAGACAAAGTGGAATGAATAAATATGAATATAGAACCAAATTAATATCATCGGAGGTTGAGCCATGATAACTTTGGAAATGAACGATAAATAGTTTGCTTGATTGATTGATTTGGAAATTCGTGTAGGTAGAAATATCTCCAGTAAAATAAAAAACAGTAGATTTTAAAATAATTTTCATAGTTATTGGGTAAAGATTAATAAATGATAATGTTATATCCATTTTGTTATAATTTTTTATTCCCTTCTCCTTATTTAATATAATCTTTAGTCTTCTGTGACGAGAACATGTTTGGTGATTGTTATAAAGATGATTTTATTTAGTCCATACTAACAGAAAGTTTAAGAAAATTTTAGGTGTTAAATGGAAGAATCTTTTAGTGGGTTGTTCAACAATATGTATAAAGCTACCAATATGAAGAAATGAAATAAAACCACTGATAAATTAGATAGTGTTGTTAATGTGACATGGAGTGTAATTTATACAATTACTAAATATAGATAGATCTACTATTGTCTATTTCATCAAAAACAAAATTCATAATTTTTCTAACAAATTTAACTACAATAATTTACAATTTCATTGGTTTTCCTCAGACCTGAAGACGGTGTATCATTGCCGAAACCCGCTGTCATATAAGATTATAGCTCATATAAAATAAGAAGAAGATAATAAAAATTAATAACCAAGAAGATATAACCTTATTAAAAACAATATAATAAATATAATACCATATTAATGATTTTTTATCACTGTGTATTAATACTAGTCTGGGTTATATGCGTACATAGTTTTTGCCCTAACGTTTCTTAAGGATTAAGAAGATTATATTTGGAGGAAGTGTAGCCACATTTGTTGATGGTGAGTGGAAAAGCATTAGTGGTAAGCCATTTTGGGAACATCCCCCTAAGTACACCTATCCAAGATTCGAAACTCGATCTGGGAGACATAGGAGGACTAGTCCAATGCGAGAGTGACGTGTTAGACTACGCAACCACCGAAGTGGATTACACGAATGCTAGATACCCGAGTTGGGTAGGGATAAGTAAGGTAGAATCTAGAGTATATGTATCCGCATTAATGAGAAGGGAGATTGTCAAACCATTTAAAAAAATTAATACCCTTAGCAAACCAGAGAAGGAGTTGAAATCCAGCCTTGCCGACATCAGAAAACCAGAGAAGGAGTTGAATCCCAGCCTTGCCGACATCAGAAAACCAGAGAAGGAGTTGAATCCCAGCCTTCACAACATCAGAAAACCAGACAGGGAATTGAATCCCTGCTTTCCCCACATCAGCAAACCAGACAGGGAGTTAAATCCCAGCCTTCACAACATCAGAAAACCAGACAGGGAGTTGAATCAGTGCCTTCACAACATCAGCAAACCAGAGAGGGAGTTGAATCCCAGCCTTCTCCACATCAGCAAACCAGACAGGGAGTTGAATCCCAGCCTTCCCAAAATCAGCAAACCAGAGAGGGAGTTGAATCCCAGCCTTCACAACATCAGAAAACCAGACAGGGAGTTGAATCCATGCCTTCCCCACATCAACAAACCAGACAGGGAGTTGAATCTCAGCATTCACAACATCAGAAAACCAGACAGAGTGTTGAATCCCAGGCTTCACAACATCAGCAAACCAGACAGGGAGTTGAATTCCAGCCTTCACAAACTCAGAAAACCAGAGAGGTAGTTGAATCCCTGCTTTCCCCACATCAGCAAACCAGACAGGGAGTTGAATCCCAACCTTCACAACATTAGAAAACCAGACAGGGAGTTTAATCACAGCCTTCACAACATCAGCAAACCAGACAAGGAGTTGAATCCCAGCCTTCACAAAATCAGAAAACCAGACAGGGAGTTGAATTAGTGCCTTCACAACATCAGCAAACCAGAGAGGGAGTTGAATCCCATCAGGGAGTTGAATCCCAACCTTCACAACATTAGAAAACCAGACAGGGAGTTTAATCACAGCCTTCACAACATCAGCAAACCAGACAGGGAATTGAATCCCAGCCTTCAAACCATCAGCAAACCAGAGAGGGAGTTGAATCCCAGCCTTCACAACATCAGAAAACCAGATAGGGAGTTGAATACCAGCCTTCCAACCATCAGCAAACCAGACAGGGAGTTGAATCCCAGCCTTCCCAACATCAGCAAACCAGACAGGGAGTTGAGTCCCAGCCCTCACAACATCAGAAAACCAGACAGGGAATTGAATCCATGCCTTCCCCACAACAGCAAACCAGACAGGGAGTTGAATCCCAGCCTTCACAACATCAGAAAACCAGCCAGAGATTTGTATCCCTGCCTTCCCGACATCAGCAAACCAGAGAGGGAGTTGAATCCCAGCCTTCACAAGATCATAAAACCAGAGAGGGAGTTGAATCCCAGCCTTAACAATATCATAAAACCAGACAGGGAGTTGAATCCCAGCCTTCCCAACATCAGCAAACCAGACAAGGAGTTGAATCCCTGCCTTCCCAACATCAGCAAACCAGACAGGGAGTTGAGTCCCAGCCTTCCCAACATCAGAAAACCAGACAGGGAGTTCAATCAGTTCCTTCACAACATCAGCAAACCAGACAAGGAGTTAAATCACAGACTTCACAACATCAGCAAACCAGAGAGGGAGTTGAATACCAGCCTTCACAACATCAGCAAACCAGACAGGGAGTTGAGTCCCAGCCCTAACAACATCAGCAAACCAGACAGGGAGTTGAGTCCCAGACTTCACAACATCAGCAAACCAGAGAGGGAGTTGAATCAGTGCCTTCACAACATCAGCAAACCAAACAGGGAGTTGAGTCCCAGCCTTCACAACATCAGCAAACCAGAGAAATAGTTGAATACCAGCCTTCCCAACATCAGCAAGCCAGAGAGGGAGTTGAATTAGTGCCTTCACAACATCAGAAAACCAGACAGGGAGTTGAGTCCCAGCCTTCAAAACATCAGCAAACCAGAGAGGGAGTTGAATACCAGCCTCCCCTACATCAGCAAACCAGAGAGGGAGTTGAATCCCAGACTTCCCAACATCAGCAAACCAGACAGTTAGTTGAGTCCCAGCCTTCACAACATCAGCAAACCAGAGAGGGAGTTGAATACCAGCCTCCCCTACGTCAGCAAACCAGAGAGGGAGTTCAATCAGTTCCTTCACAACATCAGCAAACCAGACAAGGAGTTGAATCACAGACTTCACAACATCAGCAAACCAAAGAGGGAGTTGAATACCAGCCTCCCCTACATCAGCAAACCAGAGAGGGAGTTGAATCCCAGACTTCCCAACATCAGCAAACTAGACAGGGAGTTGAGTCCCAGCCTTCACATCATCAGCAAACCAGACAGGGAGTTGATTCCCAGCCTTCATAACATCAGCAAACCAGACAAGGAGTTGAATCACAGACTTCAAACCATCAGCAAACCAGAGAGGCAGTTGAATCCCAGCCTTTCCAACATCAGCAAACCAGACAGGGAGTTGAGTCCCAGCCTTCTCAACATCAGCAAACCAGACAAGGAATTGAATCACAGACTTCAAACCATCAGCAAACCAGAGAGGGAGTTGAATCCCAGACTTCCCAACATCAGCAAACCAGAGACGGAGTTGAATCCCAGCCTTCACAAGATCATAAAACCAGAGAGTTAGTTGAATCCCAGCCTTCCAAACATCAGCAAACCAGAGAGGGAGTTGAATCCCAGCCTTCACAAGATCAGTAAACCAGAGAGGGAGTTGAATCCCAGCCTTCACAAGATCATAAAACCAGAGAGTTAGTTGAATCCCAGTCTTTAAACATCAGCAAACCAGAGAGGGAGTTTAATCCCTGCCTTCCCAACATCAGCAAACCAGAGAGGGAGTTGAATAACTGCCTTACCAATACAGCAAACCAGAGAGGGAGTTGGATTTAAGCCTTCACAACATCAGAAACCAGACAGGAAGTTGAATCACAGCCTTCACAAGATCATAAAACCATAGAGGGAGTTGAATCACAGCCTTTACAAGACCATTAAACCAGAGAGGGAGTTCAATCCCAGCCTTCCCAAAATCAGCAAACCAGAGAGGTAGTTGAATCCCATCCTTCTCTACATCAACAAACCAGAGAGGGAGTTGAATACTAGCCTTCCCAGCATCAGAAAACCAGAGAGGGAATTTAATTCCAGCCTTCCCAAAATCAGAAATCCAGAGAAAGAGTTGAATCCCAGCCTTCCTTACATCATCAAACCAGAGAGGGAGTTGAATACAAGCCTTCCCAACATCATAAAACCATAGAGGGAGTTTAATTCCAGCCTTCCCAACATCAGAAAACCAGAGAAAGAGTTGAATCCCAGCCTTCCTTACATCAGCAAACCAGAGAGGGAGTTGAATACTAGCCTTCCCAACATCATAAAACCATAGAGGGAGTTGAATCCCAGCCTTCCCAACATCATAAAACCAGAGAGGGAGTTGAATCCCAGCCTTCCCAACATCATAAAACCAGAGAGGGAGTTGAATCTAAGATTTCCCAACATCAGCAAACCAAACTTCGGAAAAATGTATGCTGTTAAGAGATTGACATCATCATTCCAACACCTTTTAATATTTTCAAATGTTACTGGGGTGGGATTTAAATGGCTACCAATCAAGTACTGACCTATCAAGAAATAAAAACGAGAAAGAAACTTCAGTGCACAACTAATTATGGCTAGAGTTTCTCCATCAGCTTAGATACCCCCCTTCATATATCATACCTCCTTAAATCAGAACTTATGTCCAATGAACTGAAATGTCTTTAGGAACTCACCAATCTTTCTATGTTTGGCTAGATTAAGTTAAACTATGTGACCTAGTTTCAAACTGAAATCGATTCAAACTGACTAAGTTTTAACTTGAAAATTTGAACATAAATTAATTTACAACATTAATGATTGAAACTAACTCTAACTTAAATAACAATCGATTAACTATTTTGTGATTTTATTATTAAATAAAGGGTATTAACAGATTTATCTTACAGATAGAAAAAAGGGAACACATTTATAAGACTTGTACCCTCATAAGTGTGGAGATAGGATGGGAAAATAATATATCACCAAAGAAAAATTACCTACTGGTGAAACCAACCTTAATAACTCATTCACCGGTAGCTAATTTTAATCCAAAACTGATGCAGTGTATAAATACGAGCCATGAAGCATCTTGATGAAACTTCTTGAATATATTAATATTTCCATTTTTTTAAATAGTAATATATGAAAATGAACTCCTTGGGAAAATTACGAGCTAGTATAAGCCATAAACCTATATATACATTTTATATTCAACACGCCGAATATTTACAAACCAAACTAAGAATCTCAACATCAAAATTTTCAGATTTCATTAAATAAATGTTGAAAGATATTTAAAAAAATTGAATTCATCTTTAGGCGTTGTTCTAGAAAATAAATTTTGGGCGAGCCTTCATTGGACATCTATTCATACTATATATTTTATTTCGTTATTATATGATATTTTTTTAAACTCCTTTTAGTAAAAACTCACTTTTGGCATGGAGGTCCATTTTAATAAAATATTTACTTCAGTAGGCATTGTAGACGTCGCCCTTTCTGAGATGCGAGTTCTTCAATAACTGGATCAGGATTTGTCATGAGGGAACAGCTTTTTTCACATTCTATTGCGGTTACAGACAAGTAGTGAAGGCACTGTGCAGTCATACTTAAACACAGATACGTTTTAGTATGCTTCATATTTGAGAAACTGTGCTCTGCAGAGGCCATACTTACAGGAACTACCAGGATATTTGCAAGAATGGGCTTAAAATCTTGGATTGAAATGTCAATTTTATTCATTTCAAAGTATAGTTTTATTGTGTTTAGACATTTTGAAAACCTTGCCTTAGTGAGATTGGATTGTTTTTCGATTGCCATAAAAAAAACTTCACTATTATTAGTGTACGATTTTAGAAAGTTTAACAGTATTTCAGGATTCAGGAGGATATCTGATGTGGGGTTACATGAGAAAACGGCAAGGATTGATTCGGTATTTTGAGTAAATCTTCATTCAATTTCCTTTAAGATGTGATTAATCATTTTTCAAAGTACACCCTTCTTAATCTCCATCTAATCGATTTTTCTTGCTCACTTACTCTACCTCTTGCCAGTCACAAAATAGTCACCAAGTTGAACAGGCAGGTTTTGTTTCCTGGAACAGCTTATGTTTTGCAAATCCCCCTGTTGACTTTCTACGCTAGGTACTTGAATACCAGACGTATTAGGGAAAGTCGAAGCTTCACTACAAAACTCGTCATATTTATTTTCATTTCGTAAAACACAAATTTCTCCCTTAGTTGATACAATTAGCTTGATGCAATTTTCTGAATATAACTTTGGAGACTGTAGATATTGTGACAGTTAATTGACAGTAGATAAAATATCGTCAAGATGCATTGGCAATACAAGGACATCAAATGAAACCAATTACTTAAGTAAGCCTTTGGCTTCAGCAACTTCTTTCTTTTTCACAATATTAGAAAATTGTTCCAGAGCTTTGAAAACAATATTTAAACGTGTTTTAAAGAAATGGACTCTCTTATATTTAATTACCCATCTTGCATCACTGTGCTGTGGCACATTCAATTTGTCCAATCCAGACGATGTTTGTATTTTCAAAAACACATAATGAAATAATGCTAAATTAGACTAAAAAGTAGAAACAATCTATAAGCTTCCAATGGTTTCACCAACGACCTGAATATTTTTATATACACCAATGATAACTAAATTAAGTTTATATGCATAACAATGAACACACGGACAAGTATTGTCTGACATTTCTCAAAAATAAGGTTTGAACGCCATTTAAGGCACCAGACACCACTGAAGCACCATAAAATGATTGACTAACACATTTTTTTTATCAAGCCCACCAGAGTTTTTAAAAAATGCTATTTTATTTGGCAATGCATTGGCGTTCATATCTTCTAATTCAACAAAACCATTTTGAATTTATTTAGATGTATATTTAGCATTTTGGGGATTGCTGGCTAAATTCAACCTAAAATGCTCATTTTCCAAGGATATAAATGAATCAGTTCTTTAAAACTACCTGATTTGCTGGATGTTTGAGGATATTAATAACCACAATGATCCTCACTATTACCATTCTCAAAACCCTCCCTATGTTCACGCAAACCAATATTTTGACGAGCACAAAAAGATTCACTTATAATAATAGATTTTAATGTTTCTCGGTTCTTGTTTATTATTTTGGTCACTTGTTCATTAATTTGAACGGTGACTGGTCCACTTTACTTTGTTCCTGGCCATCCGTGATATTTATCTATTCAAACTTTATTATAACTACATTTATCGTGTTTTGTCAACATATTTCCTATGTGTTTCCAATCTGAATAACCTGTATTCACTAATACATGTTCACTTATAACATCCATTAATGAGATATGAGGGCAAACAAAACAGAATATTGCATCATTCTTAAAATAATATTATATCCATGGAAGTTGTGTGTACCAATTACTCTGGAATGCTCTTTGTTTGGAGTCCACTTGACGACGAGGAAAGTTAACTTTTGGTTGTGTTGAGTCATCTTCACTGTTTATACTCGAATCTAAATTTACCCCTTCTGTCAGGAATGGACCAGTATTTTCACTTGTAGATGGTATTTCTTTACGTCATGTTTTGGCACTCGTATTGCACTGATCTTCATTTTTGCTTTCATTTATTGTTTTTTCTTGGCTAGGTTTTGGCTTTGAAACACTGATTAAAAATCATTTCATATTGATTAATTTACTTGTTTATCAACTAGAGCAAAAATTGTCAAATGAAAAGACTATAAAACAGAACTTTGTTTACAAAATAGTTACCATTTTAAGTTAATAAACACTTTTCTATTTGATATAAATATCTACGAAAACAGGAAATGTGTGTGGCGTGTTAAATAAAGATGCAATGCCCATGTTCCTGGCGATATATGCAGCCACACATATGGAATATATATATATATATCCATATCTACCACTGGACACCAGTCAGCACCCCAATCGGCTTCTGCGCTAATAATACAGATTGGAATTATCCTCGCTACATTTTAACAATTAAATTTAAATGCTTGGAGAAATACTTATAGTATATTTTAATTTTAGCATGAATGCCGAGTGTCTGTTAATTTTTTTTTGTTTTACAAAAGTGCCCTTCACAAAACTCACAATACTGTATATTTTTAAATTAATAATATGCCAATTTATATACTATAATATTTAAAATGCTTGGGTGTGTCCAAGCCCACCCGGCTCAACCACCTAAACCACGCCTGTTCATATTATAAAATTCTGTTTCATTCAGGAATCATTTACTTATTTTTATATAATTAATGTTTGTATATTGATTTGCACATTCCAAATAATCGTATATTATTTGGCGGCTCATTCTTAAATTTAAATTTAAATTTTCAATGCGTACCTTTAGCCACAATATTTGACTATGCCTTCTTCAGTAAGGTGTCCTAGAATTCAGTGGCACAGTTGAAATATTATGAGCACATCTTTTGTCGTGGATAAGAAGAAGCGTTTGTTAGAAGATGATTTGAAACTAATATCCCGTCTCAAACCTAGGATAATAAGTATATTAGGTAAGTAATACAGATGGAACTGGGTGTCACCTGAAGCATTATTTAGGAAACATTGGATGGAGACCACTTAAAACCATTTGTTATATTATAAAAAGTGAAACAAAATCGAAAAATAACTATCCTAAGAGGTAAAAACTACTTCACTAGGCCCAATCTCATTATTTTAAATTAAAAATTCAGAAAACTACACACTTATGTGATTTATGTTTTAAACGCAATCGCGTGTCCAGCATTCCGGTTAATCGTCCTCAAGAGAACCTTAAAAGTCCATCTCAAGATCGAATGGTTCATTTGTGGTTCTAGATTTAAGTTAGTTTGGAAGCCATGTGTTGACAAATAAAATGGTTCAGTAAGCAAATGATAACTTTACTTTACAAAAGCAGGCACTGCAGTCAGTGAGTTAGGGAGTTTCAAATGTCCCTCCCCCTCACTCCTTAGCAACTAAAACTTAATCTACTTCAATCTTAGTCTACTTTATTTCCACATGCAACATTAAAGTAGCTGGGTAGTAAGTGGTGGCCTTGGCCAGCCATACTGCAGGCAGGCAAGAAGTAAGGTAAGCAGTCTGGTAGCGTGTAGTCAGTCCGACAATCAGACAGGCAATAGTCAGTCACGCAGGAAAATTATATCATTCTGTCAATCAAGTAATCTGTCGATAAGCAGACAGGCAATAGAAAATCAATCAGGCAATCAAGCAATCAAACAATCAGTAAGGCGATCAATCAATCAGTCAGTCAGTCAGTCAGGAACGCAAGCAGTTAGTTAACCAAAGAGTCAGTCAGACAAGAAGTCATTTATGAAAGAAGTCAGAAAAGTAGTTAGTGAGAAGTCCATCAGGAAAGAAGTCAGCAAGAATTTTGTCATTTAAGCAAGAAAGTAGACAGGCAGTTTGTCAGGCAGAGAGTTGGGCAAGCAGTCAGACAGAAAAAAAGAAGTTAGTCAGGCAGAGAGTCAGGCCAGCAGTCAGACATGCAGTCAATCAAGCAGTCAGGTAAGCGGGCAAGCAGCACAGTGATAGAAGAGTGTGAGAGGCACACACCGAGAGGTTGTTCCGTACCTCGTCGTGGTGGTACCAGAAGATGTAGGCTGGGGGCTCGGGGCTGTATTTGATGGTGCACGTCAGGTTGATGGTGCTGCCCATGTCCACGTGCAGCTCTGGCCCACCCAGGATAGTCGCAGTGGGTACTGGAACAAGACAACCAGCACAGTCACGTGAAGGATGCGGCAAACTCTCATGCACTGAGCCTTACAATCAAATGAATGTTATCCACTGTTCACTCTAGTATTTGTAAGACATACCCAGATATTTCTTTAAGCCCTTCATTTTTACGATGGACTAAAATATTATTACAGTGAGATAGAAAATGTATTTAATCACACCAAAATTTATTAATAAATTATTATGCTTTTGATAGGTGTGTGCGCATTACACTGTGGAAATGCTACCGTGTCGAGAGATATTAACACTGGGCTATTGACTTTATGGACTACCAATATTATACACACAGCTTTATCCATAATACATTTTTATATTTACGCAAAAATTCTTTACTATTTGGCAATATTTAAGAATTAAAAAAATATATAAAATATCAATTTACGCCCCTATCCGAACCGGCAGGTACGTATACTGTAAAGCTAATCAAGTCTGAATTTACATTATTTGGGAGATCGGGGACAGAGCCCCAGCAAGGCGTGATATGGCTGATTTTCCTCAATGGTCTTCCACTCTCCTTTCATACAAATTCAGGTTTATAGTCCATAAACTATGTACTATTTTTCTCATACCTATCCATGAATGTGATCAAATGCGCTTGGGTTGCGGTTGGGCGTCAGATTCATGATACAAACATTTTGTTTTTACTTGATCCATTTTTTACAAATTTACATACGCTGTACCATTAAATAAAAATTCTCTTCACATTTAACAAAATTTCTTAATGAATACATGCTATAAACCACTAGACCACTATTAACAATGCGTATCAGTTACATTTAGCTCAAAAAATAGTAATAGTAAAATTATATATATATATATATAAATGATTATAGTAAAATATATTCTACTAGTTAAATAACTATTATTTAGAGTTTAATTTTTACATCCTTGTAAAATGCCTGTCACAAAATATATCTTAATACCAACATAAAGGTTACTCAAGTATATTTGCTTACACGGATTTAGTGTGGTTTCGTCTATTACACTTTTTAATTAATCACTGTATACTGGTTTACGATTAATGGTCACTTTATTAGGGATTGGAATACTACTTAAAAAAGGTTATTTATAAATTATAAAAATATGGATACATTGCTGCACTAATTTAACAAATCTCTCAATTTAATATAAAAATGAGAAATATTGCTGAGCCTTGACCAAGAAGGAGGGGAGTGGTAAGGATTCAAACCCCCACCTTCTCCTCCTTCTTAAAAATATTATAAGGAACGATTGTTTTGTACCCATTTTCCATACCTAGGTTTATAACTAAATAGAGTCCCATAAAGTTCATAGCATCTAGAACCCTAACTATAATTTAAAATACCTAAAACGTTTTCCAGAAGAGATAATTATAACCAATTTATCGACTTCTGTTCAGTTAACTTCTACACAAGCCACTGCACTGCTTTACACGACACGGAGGAAAACTCTTCAAGTAAAACACAAAATCTGCTTCAGTTGAGAAAAACTGCATTATTCTTACAATATTGGTTAGTAGCTCAAAGCGAGTTTTTAAAGACGATATATAAACTGCATTAATAATTATTGTTAGTCGTGGCTTCAATTAAGTGCCACGGATGCACACAGAAATTCAAACGGGTTAGTCATTTTAGTTGTTTTGTTAGTCCTTCGCAAACAATCTTAATGAAATTAAACCTTTAATTCTCGGCCGGTTGTAAAGGTAGATTTCATCCAGAAGACTCGCATCGTCGTTCATTCGGTGAGGTGACATTGTCGTCGGTTCCTCTGTAAATAAAAAGGGAGAATTCGACTGGGAGATTCTTTAAGTATCTTTTTGCTGTACACCATATAAAATATCACATTAATATAAAATAAATACGTGTATATTTGTGGATTTGTGGAAACCTTGTGTACCCATTAAGGTCAAACTGAAGGTGTGTCAGAAAGAGTGTTTATTTATTCTTGTATCTTTTTAGAACTCGATAACTTAAATGACGTGATTACCTGTTTGTATTGAAGTTAAGGTAATCAATATTGTCCTAATTAATTAGGTACTTTTAAATTAGTTAGTAAGGATTCGATTTCATTGAAGTATAACCCCAAGGTGAGGTTTCATAAGAACACTTACAGTACCCAGGCCACGCCACAGAGGAAGCTTGCAGCTAAAAAAAAATTCATCGTTTGTTATCTTAATCGAACCTTATGTTGTTTGGTAGGGTAGGTTTATTTGTGTCTTTTTAACTTTAATCAAAGTTTTCACAAAAAATATTGTTATAAAACGTTTTACAGTTATTTATATATATATTTATATATTCTGAATAAAACCCAGTAAAAGTTTTTAAAAAATATCTAAAGAGAATATAATTTTAAAAATTCATTTCTAAGCGGAAATATCATTTTAGTAAAAACGTGGGGCTATTTGGATGGGATTATTTGAATCAAAGATTTATTTTGATATTTTACAATCAGTATATACATTTTAAAATATTTTTTATTATATGTGTAGACTAATAGATGCAGAAAAAATGTGTATATGCATTTTCCACACTTGAACAGGTTGGGTTTTTTCCCCCCAAAGGTCCCGACTCATACTTCATGAAACTATGATTTGCTGGTTTGACACTGATTCCAGACTTTTTTTCAAAATAACATTTTGTCAAGAAAAGTTCATTTACAAAAACCCCATGGAGCAATTTCTTCTTCTTTTTCTTCATATTATGATTTATGGCCGACATCATAGTCTCTATCTGAATGTCTGGGTGTGGCCAACTCAGCCAAAATAAGCCTTTTAGGCGTTTTAAGGACTCGGTATCTCAAGGTATTACCAGTATTAGTTTCTTTTTCGAACAGTAAAGCTTTATACACTTTTACTTCATCAACATTTTCTTGTGATGATAGACGACATGATCTTTATTTTATCTTCTTTTGTTTGATTACGTGTGAAGCTTTGACTTGTGTTGGTAATTCTTAGAAAAAAGTAAGTGTTTGATGTTTGTTGCCTGGTTGATGGTTGTGCAGTGTCCCATGGAGTTTCCAGTTCTGCTATATACCTATCTGCAATAAAGATGTGTGATGGAAGGAATTTAAAGACTTAAAGCTTTTTCTAAAAAAATATATATATTGTAATAAGTCAATATTTTTTCATGCATGCACATATACTAACCATAGAGTTAATAAAAAGATAGGGATGGTAAAAATATAATTATAGCATCTGTAATTAACGATGCGTGAATGGAACATTACTTGTTTTTCTTTATATAAGGTGACCTGGCGGTCTAGGGGTAAGGTGTCAGACTTCTATGCTGGCGGCCGGGGTTCAATCCTCGGTCCCGGCAAAGATTTATCTGATTACCAAACCCTTCCTTCACCTATGACAAGACATCTTGTGAATGTGAGGAATACCAGACCTCCACCGTGGTTCGGATTCCACGTCAAACTGTAGGACCTTCATTTCATGTCACAATCACCCTACCATTACACATTAGCGTAAGTGCGTATAACCCGAACGGGTAGTAAGACGCGGTGCTAATAATAATAATAATAATAATTAAATTCTTTATTTAAATGTTTCTGATAACATGCCTCAGTGCCTATGACAAATATTAGGAAACTGTTGATATTTTTGTGTTTAGAGAATTAAATTCAAGATATTTATTGAAGCAGGATGACATTTTACCAAAGTTTTTTTGTCATAAAACCTAAAAAATAATGTATGTTAACCCTTGTTTTATTTATACCCAGATCATGTCACACATTCACGTAAATACTTTAGGCCCTTTGCATAGTTGCGCCTTTAGTGTGGCGCTATACTAAATACTAGAAAACACCTACCTATAACCTGATTTCGGTTGGAAGAACAGTAGAGAAAATTCAAACATCTTTCTTTGTGGCCAACATTAAAAAAAAAAATATATCGTTTGTTTTATATAATATTCATATTTATTTGGTAAGGAGTAATAAATGATAAACTTAAATATTCTTTGTTATTCTGTTATTCCCCTCTTATCACATCACGGATGTGTAGGTTTTCTGCTATGTTCATTTTGGAGACTGAAAACCTACACATCCCAACAACCATTCTGAACAATAACAACATTTTAAATGAGAAAACCAACTATGACAATCAATCTCTTGTTAACGCAATTAATAAACTAACTCAACACGTCAAAATAAAAAGAAATACTCATTTTAACAATTATTCCTCTCCCTACCTCACAATTAAAACATATTCGAACCATAATTAAAAAAATATTAATACCGTAAATTGATCTGCTTTATTTTATTTCAATTATGCATTTTTTTGGACCAAATTAACAATAATACATCTATCTATATTTACTCATATAAATTACACTATAAGTAACACTAGCAACATTATATAATTTATCAATTGTTTAATTTTATTTCTTCATATTGGTAACTTACCACTTATTGTTGATAATCCCACAAAAAGTTTATTATATAATAATACTTAAAAATTTCACAAACCTTCAGGTAGTATATGTTTTAAAACGAATCGTCTTTATAAATAAATAAGGTATTTATAAGCATTTTAACTTAAGTAATAATTTATTTAATATTTCATATATCATCTTCTAATTATTTTTTTTAATACTTACATTTTTAACATTCAACTTTATTAAGCTTAACATTTTACTACCATATCTCTATGCAATATTTCAACATACATTGGCATTCTTTAGACCTTAAGCCTGCCTCGGTGGCGTAGTTGGCTAAAGCGCTAGTCGTGTTGAGCTCGTCTGCTGAGGACGGGGAGATAGAGGTTCATAATCTCGGTCGGGTGAACTGGGGGTGGTTTTTCCTAAATGGTTTTCCACTCTCCCTCCACGCAAATGCGGGTTAATTTCCTCTAATTCAACCTTCCCAATTCCTAATCCATTAGCGTAATTAGTACTTAAAGCGTATAACCCGAATGGGTAGTAAGACGCGGTGCTAAATATTATATTATTATTATTTAGACCTGAAGGCCTAACTCCATACGTACCTTTTCGTTCCATTATATAGATACGGAAATATTTCCTCAAAACTCGTTATATATGTGTAAAAAAATAATACACACCAGGTAGCCCAAGCTAAAATGACGCTATACTTAAGTAAAATATTTTTTGATTACCGGTTTTCAATTTTATAATTTTAATTTTTAAAGAATGAAAGTCTTCCTTTTTATATTCTAACCAAGGACAAGATCGATATTGGGTTCCCAAGGGTCTACACTTCGTTTAAAAATTTGTACTTACATTTAGAATTTTTGACCTTTTTATTATGGGTCGCACATCTTATGGTTATCACATTTATATTAAATTCCTCATTTATAAATTTTGATCAATAAAATATATATAAATAATTATTATTGAAATTAAAACGATAGAAGTAAATCATTGGTGAACAAACATTCACCCTAAGATGTAAAAGAAAAACAACTTCAACTTTTTGAGAGTTTTGCTTGTTTACTTACGCTATTGTACGAGTATTAGAAAATTGTTGCTTTCAAACTTAAGTAGTATTTATGTATAACTAAATCTTACAAAATTGTATTAATATGTTTGCCAATATTTCATAGACTATTGGTTTTATAAAGATATAAATAAAAGTGTTTATTATTAATAGTACTACAATTTTGCAATGATAAGTCATTTATTATCTCAAATAATTACAAAAATACGGAAATTTCCACTACTGAAAAGTATCCTAAAATTTATTTTCATGGGAAAATGAATATTGCCATTTTAATTATAATCTTAATCAACGGCTTGATATAAATTTTAATCAACATTTTTAGAACAAATTTTGATAAAATTGATTGATTTTTCTTTTCGCTCTTAAAGAAACTTCCTTTATTTTTAGGGTTAGAGATACAATTCCAAAAATCTCTCAGGGAAATTTTATTAAAACCCTAGATACCAAGTCTTAGCCCAATCGGTAAAATATTTTAGGCTCTACTCTGAGGTAGAGACGGATAGGCGATAATGTAAAATCCACTTTCAGGGGGTCATAAAATGTCGAAGTTCATCAAAATATTGAGTTAGACTTTTTTTTAACGATCACAATACTNCACAATACTTTCTCTACCTGTAAGATAACGCAAAAGTAAAAATTGCTAACTTTAGTAACTGGCTTTTACTTTTGTTCCTTCCAAAATCGTAATATATAGCAGTAATATGGGCCAGTTTCACATGTTAAAATGCCCCATTCCAATCCTATATAGGTACGTGTCATCCTGTATATAAAATAGCATCACACTTGAAGTGTACTGAGACTAACTATGAAACTAGCCCATTCCATTCTAATCTAGGTGTCGTCCAGTATGTAGTATAGACCCACACTTGAGGCGTACTAAGGCTAGCTGTGAAACTGGCCCATTCCATTCTGATCTAGGTAGGTGTCGTCCAGTATTTAGTATAGACCTACACTTGAGGCATACTAAGGCTAACTATAAAACTGGCCCATTCCATTCTGATCTAGGTGTCGTCCAGTATGTAGTATAGACCTACACTTGAGGCGTACTAAGGCTAACTATAAAACTGGCCCATTCCATTCTGATCTAGGTAGGTGTCGTCCAGTATTTAGTATAGCACCACACTTGAGGCGTGCTAAGGCTAACTATGAAACTGGCCCTTCATATTTTTACATTGAAGTAACCAGCACCAGTCTTGTTCTCAAAACAAAGAGCAGGTGTATTATCCCCAGACTATACAAGAGGGGAGCCTAGAATGGTAACGGGGACCGGAAGGAAGTCCGCACTCCCCGCACTACGTGACAATAATGAGTTCCGTCCCTAGCGTGCTCGTAATTCTGCAGGTCCCCAGTTCAATGTCGTCCACAGAGGGGGTCATGTCAGAGACAGGGGGGGGAGGGGAGGGGACCTAAACCCGTCTTAATGGCATTAATTTGCATGTCGGCTTGGAGCAACTAGAACACTGAGGTACAGTCAAAATTAAAAATACAACCTTGCTGTCATTTAGTCGTAAGGCACGCAATGTTTTATGACAGGGGAAAAAAAATCCACGAAAAAAAAATTAGTTTTTTCTGTAATTAGATACTTTTCTCTAAAAGATTCTAGAATCAAAAAATAATATAAGTCTCAAGATTGTTTAATATATATAAATTTTGTAGACTGATACATCGATGAAATATTGAGCTTTTTTAGTTTTTTATGTATCAATTTGTACAAATATAACATTTTATGTTTCAGTCATATTGAATTAAGTTAATGTTTCAGTCTGGATATTTCTTCTGGCGGTTTAAATAGATGATAAGTATTCAATTAAACTGATACATTCCTTTTTCATCTTATAGTAGCTAAAATGGGTAAACTAGTAGTTATCTTTTGTATAATAGTTTTTATGTACAGAACATAACATAAAACACCTTTTCTATTAATTAGATCTATTCTAAAAAAATAACAAAACTGGAGCATACTTGTTAATTTAAAAGTGTATAAGTGAAATAAATTGTCAAAATAAACTTTAAATATTCTGTAATTCACGGTGGAAAATTACGTGGAGTAGTTTTATAATACAAAATTTGTAAAACATCTGTAAGTCAGTATTGATAAAGTACTCTTTTGCTACATACGTCAATAGATAAACAATAATTATACTGTTTGTACTTTGCTTAGCATTAATTTTCCACATCTGTATTACTAGGTTAAGTGAAAGTAGATGAACTTAAGTATATAAAAACATAAAGATGACTTTAGCGTAGTTTTTTACTATATTTCAAATCTATGATACTGTTTCAACTATTCTATGCGATATATATGTATATATTATATACCATGGAAATGTTTGTTAATGTATGCTTATTTATATATATATATATATATATATCTAGTATAACTAGATCTTGTACGAGCAGCTTTGTTTATAATTACACTCTAAAGCGGTATTTAAACATGACCAAAATTATTTAATTTGTTTTATAATGTTTCAGTACAATTTATTCGGTAACTGTCTCAAATATTGAAATGTTAACCAGAAAAAAATACGTTCTCAATACCTGTATAGAATCGGTTTATTTACTATGACCAATTATTTAAAAATATTTAGGTGAAATTATATTTCTTAGAATTTTTTCCCCCCATGCTCATCCTAAAAGAATTAAAATAAGAGAAGATAATTTTATTTTTTAGATGAAGAAAATCATTAAAACAAGTATGTTATGGGCCATGAATGATGCTAGTATAAGTTCTAGCACAATATTGGTAAGACAACGCCTGCACCCCATTAGCTAAGTAGACAATCGAAAAGCTGACACAGTAGAGGGAATCATTTGGTTCTACATAGGGTTACCACATGGCCTGCCTCTCTTACAAAGGCGAGAGTGATATTCACAGCGTCGAGAAGAAAAGGACATGAAAGGTCAAAGGATGAGACAAAGAGTAGGACCCTAAAGACGGAGGAGGGTGCAATTGTCTGAGGGGATTGGGAGTGAGGGGAAGGGTGGTTTTACACACTGGTTCACGGTTGAATGTGGCGACGAGTCAAATTGGAAGTCACCAGAATTGAAGTGCCATGGTGATTCGAATAATGGCTCCCAAGTACTAAAAGAGGGGTGGTCGGGGTTTAGAATAGTGAGAGGGTGTGAAAGAACGAATCAATTAGTGATGGGGTGACATCCTTGAAACGGGAGGGTAGACATTTCTCTTGGTGCTACGGGGCCTGCAAAGTAGAGATGCTTTTCTCTTGACGATAGAAGGTAGTCCCATTTTAATAAAAAGAGATTTATTTGACATCTAGAAGAACTACGAGATCTAATTTCACGTATTAATTCCTCATGTCATGTGTTCTATAGTTGCAAATTTTGATAGATAAAATAACACTAGTAAAAAAGTAAAATACTCAATTTTGGACACAAAAATATGTATGTAATTTTCTAAAATACCCTTACTATGAAAGTTTTACTGTATAAAAGGAAGTTATTTTGTATTAAATGGTTATCATTTTCTAACAAATCTAAGACCAATCATCTAGTATTACATTACATCACGTTACACCTAACTGTGTTTTAAATCTAAAATATTTAAGATTTTTAATCATATGAACATAGTTTTAAACATTTTATTATCTGATAAGGATTTATTAGCAGTCACTGTAGTTATACACTTTTGTTTAAAAATAAACATGGCTGGGAACATTACTTAACATTTCTATTGTTATAAGAACAAGATCAACATATTGTGTCATGACTGTAGGAATTTTTACTACCCTACTTTAGTGTATAAACGGTCTAGGTACCAGTGTAGAAAATAAGAACGTAATTAAATTACAAGGTAGGATGAAGTGTCTAATAATGAATTTAATGGTATTGATAAGAATGGGGATTGAATTTTTACTTTCTATCGATACCTCTGAGATAAAGTATTGCGATCGTCAAAAAATAGAACTCGATAATTTGATAAAATGACGGCGTTTCATGACCCCCTCAAACAAACAAAAAAGATCTGTTTTTGAGGTTCCATCTGTCTATCTGTCTGTCTGTCTGTACATCGGACTAGAGCCGAAGCTATTTTACCAATTGAACTAAAACTTGGTATCTGGAGACTTCATAAGGTCCTCTCAAGGGATTTTTGGAATTAGAAATCCAACCTTAAATTTAAGGATATTTTACTGAAGCAAAAATAGAAAAAATAGATCTTCTCAAAATTTTCTCTAACGATTTTGATTAGCTTCTATATCTAGGCAGTTAATTATTATAAATAAGATGAAAATTCTCATTTGATCATTAAAAAA